>ML370503.1:13288-188890 GCA_005239525.1 Nicotiana knightiana | reverse complement strand
AGAAAATTTTAGACGTACTTGAAATATTAGCCCATGTGTTCATACCCGAACCTTGGGTTGATATGCTTAAATAATAAAAGGATCATGTGCGCATTCCGCGTCTCGATACCTTTAGATTTAAAAGTAATTATGTTATAACCATGTGTATATTCCGTACCTTGGTTTAAAAATTAATTTCAAAGAAGTACCTTGTGTGTGTTCCGCATCTTGGTAAACACAACTAATAAAATGTAATAATTAATTAAGCGGTAATAAATAAGTCATGATCAATAAAATACAAGAATAGCGAAAAATTAATTTAAGCCTTACATGAGTCAATAAAGCGACCGTGCTAGAACCACGGGACTCGAGGGGTGCCTTACACCTTCCCCTCGGTCAACAGAATTCCTTACTCAGTCTTCTGTTTTCGTAGACNTTCCAGAGATGTATGATGGCTATTTTCACTGACATGGTGGAAAAATTCGTAGAGTTGTTCATGGATGACTTCTCAGTCTTTGGGTCATCTAATGATGATTGTTTGAAAAACCTGAGCATGGTGTTGGCCGGTTGTGAAGAAACGAATCTGGTGTTAAATTGGGAAAAAGTGTCACTTTATGGTGCAGGAAGGCATTGTTTTGGGTCATAGAGTATCTAAAAGTGGCATCGAATTTGATAAGCCAAAAGTGGAGGCAGTTGAAAAACTACCTCCACCAATATCGGTGAAGGGCGTCCGGAGTTTCTTGGGACACGCAGGATTTTATAGGCGCTTTATTTAAAGATTTTTTTAAAATTGCTACTCTTTGTGGNTCTTAGGACACGCAGGATTTTATAGGCGCTTTATTAAAGATTTTTCTAAAATTGCTACTCCTTTGTGCAGGTTGCTGGAAAAACATGTCAAGTTCAATTTTGATGCACCCTGCCTGAAGGCATTTGAGGAGCTAAAAACGAAATTGGTAGCTGCCCCCATAATTGTTGCACCTGATTGGTCAGTACCATTTAAAATTTATGTCGTGATGCAAGTGAACATGCAATTGGGGTAGTGTTAGGCCAAAAGAAAGACAAGGTGTTTTATTCCATCTACTAAGCGAGTAAGACCCTTGATGATGCACAACAGAATTACACCACCACTGAAAAGGAGTTGTTAGCTGTGGTGTGGGCCTTTGAAAAATTTCGGGCATACATGGTGGGAACAAAAGTTATAGTCCACACATATCACGCAACAATCAGGTATTTAGTTACAAAGAAAGAATCTAAAGCTAGATTAATGCGCTGAGTTTTATTGTTGCAGGAATTTGATGTGGAGATAAGAGACCGAAAGGGCACTGATAACCAAGTAGCTGGCCATCTGTCAAGGCTGAAAAATCATGATCATGTTGAGGAGGGTGGAGATATTAAAGAAGTTTTTCCTGATGAGTAACTTTTGCTATAACCGAAGACCCTCCTCTGTGGAATGCAGACTATGTGAATTATCTGGTGAGTGGGGTACTTCCTCGGAAAATAGAATCTGAAGCAAGAAAATGATTCTTACACGATGTGAAGTTTTATTACTGGGATGAACCCTACCTGTACAAAGAATGTGGTGATTAACTAATGAGGAAATATATTCCTGATAAAGAAGTGGAACTTATGCTGTATGATTGTCATGCATCACCATATGGGGGACATCATGGTGGCGATAGAACAGCGGCGAAAGTGCTACAATCTGGTTTGTTCATGCCAACGCTATTCAAAGATGCCCATGCATTTGTTAAAAAGTGTGACTTGTGCTAGAGAACAAGAACGATAACAATGAAGCACGAGATGCCTTTGAATAATATCTTGGAGGTAGAGATTTTTGATGTATGGGGGATAGACTTCTTGGGTCCATTCCCATCATCCAAGGGAAATAAATACATTTTGCTGACAGTTGACTACGTGTCAAAATGGTTGCAGGCAATTGGATTGCCGACAAATGATGGTTTGGTACTCAACGTGCCTTGATTAGTGATGAAGGAACCCACTTTTGTAATCTGTTGTTGAATAACCTTTTAGCTAAATACGGGGTCCGTCATCGAGTTGCAACAGCATATCACCCTCAAACAAGTGGACGAGTAGAGGTATCCAACAGAGAAATTATGCAAATATTAGAGAAAACGGTGAGTGTGAATAGGAAAGATTGGGCTGCTAAGTTAGACGATGCCTTATGGGCATACAGAACAACGTACAAAACACCAATTGGGGCATCGCCGTAGAAGCTGGTCTATGGGAAGGCATGTCACTTGTCCGTAGAGCTTGAACATAAGGAATATTGGGCCATCAAGAAGCTAAACATGAACCTTGAAGTCGCGGGTGAGAAAAGATTGTTGCAGTTGGATGAATTGGATGAGTTCAGGTTGCACTCACACGAAAATGCCAAACTTTACAAAGAAAAGACCAAGAGATGGCATGACAAACATATAAAGCCGCGTCATTTTGAGCCAGGCCAAAAGGTATTATTATTCAATCCTAGGTATTATTAAACCCTGCCTGTATTATTGAACTGTTTATATGACCGAAAACATAGTTAAATGTTTAAAACAAATATGGAGTTCATAATGTTGACCTTCTAAAGAAAGTGTGATTTCGCTGTAAATATATGTGCACCTGGAATAGGTCGTATCGAGGGGTACCATTAAATTGACAAATGAGTTTAAAAAAAAACAAATGATTTCGAAACCTATGTTTCATGCTTCTTTGAATATGGACTTTTACTATTTTTCATGAGAAAAACTATTGTTCTTAATCAAAATGGATTTAAATGTATGGAAATGTGTCAGCACTCGAGTCGCATGCATGATTCGCGATCGAGGGGAGCTTTATACTAAATAAATATATTTTTATCGAGTCAGCACACGAGTCACAAGTATGATGCACGGCCGTGGGATAGCTTATTATTATTATCGATTCAGCACACAAGTCGAAGGGATGATGCGCGACCGTGGGATAGCTTATTATTATTATCGAGTCAGCACACGAGTCGCAGGTATGATACGTGGCCGTGGGATAGATTATTATTATTATTGAGTCAGCACACGAGTCGCAGGGATGATGCGCGACCGTGGGATAGTTATTATTGTTATCGAGTCAGCACACGAGTCACAGGGATGATGCGCGACCATGGGATAGCTTATTATATTGAGTCAGCACATGAGTCGCAAGGGATGATGCACGATCGTGGGATAGATTATTATTGGTTCGAGTCAGCACGCGAGTCGCAGGTATGATTCGCGATCGTGGGATAGCTTTATGACCCCATTCCCTATGACCACCTTTATGACTCCGCCCGGTTGTCTTGTCCTGGGATGTGCATGATCACTTAAGTTTTGAGTCACTTGTCATTGGAGTGTCAGGTATTTGTTAAAAGGAGATTTTAGTACCTTGTTGTTTCTTTCAGTTATTATCTGGATTTCGTTATCTGCTATGTACTTGTTGCTCGCTGTCTTTCATGTCTATTATATTTCATCATTATTCTGTCACATGTTGTATTGTCGGACCTTAGTAAGTGTCTAATTTGCCCCTCGTCACTACCTCTCTAAGGTTAGGCGGGCGACTTACTGAGTACAGTTGTTTTCGTACTCATGATGCACTTGTTGTGCATTTTATTGCACAGGTACCTTCAAGGAAATGTGGAGGATTCGTAGACCTAGGCGAGCTGCATCTTCCAGGGGCGATCCGCAGCTGACAGAGTCACCTTCATACTGTATCTATTTCATTTTAAATTTCCTTGTCCAGTTGTATTTCAGACATGCTTTGTAATATTTGTGAAATTCATAGAAGTTGCTCATGTACTTGTGACACCGGGTTCTGGGGACGTGTTGGGATTTATTTCATTAAATTAAATTGATGTGTTGTCATATTTAAAGTTTACAAAAATTTGCTTGTTTGATTATGAGATGCAAGAGAAAGTAACGATTTCGAAAAAAAAATGTTAAAAACTGGAAAGTTATTTTAATAAATTAATGTTTTGGCTTGCCTGACCTTGTGTCCGGCGCCATCACGGCCTTAGGGATTTTGGGTCGTGACAGCTAAACATCGATTTGAAGCCAGATTTTGATAAATTTGGGATGGTTGGACTCGTGAGTGAATGAGTTCCTTAGCTTTGTGAATTTTATGGGATTTCGTGACGTGAGCACGTGGGCCGAGTTTGGCAAATTTTTGGATTTTTTATCTAAATTGATACTTTGCATATGCCCATGCTATATGATGGGCGTGTGGGTGTATACCGCGAGGGATTGAGACTTGGTCCGTCCCGTGAGGTTGTGAGGCCTAATGGCCATTACATGTTCATGAACATGACTGCCTTCATGCTAGAGATCATGCTTAGGCTTTAGTCATGCTCCTTAGTCTCTATTATCTTGCCGATACGCTGTAATACTTGATTTGAGTTGTGTTCCCTTTATTTGTTGAAAGTTGTGAGGCTAGAGAGGTACATGACTGAGTGAGTCCAAGGGCCTTTTGTGAGATATATGATATTATAGCACGTGAGTTGTCCGTGCGGATCCAGGCATCGATACTATAGCACGTGAGTTGTTTGTGCATATCCAGACGTTGATATTATAGCACGTGAGTTGTCCGTGCGGATCCAAGTATCGATACCATAGCACGTGAGTTGTCTGTGTAGCATGTGAGTTGTCCATGCGGATCCAGAGATTGATACTATGGCATGTGAGTTGTCTGTGCTTAGCGCTTGGGCTGTAGGAACCCCTCCAGAGTCTATACACCCCTAGTGAGCGAAGGTACCTATTGGGTGTGTGTATTGAGTACTGAGTGCCGAGTGCCGAGTGTTAAGTGATGGAGTAACATTGTTGTGAGGTTTCATTTTTGTTTGTCGTTGCTGCATTTAGTTGTTAAATTTCTTTGTAGCATTTGTTGATTTATGGAAATTACCTGCTTAACCTGGTTTATAATTAATTGTGGAAATAAATAATTTCATTGTTCTGCTTAGCTTGCCACTACTACTGAGTTCCTTAGTTATTTTTTTACTACTGATTCGGTTGTACTCATACTACACCCTGCACTTTATGTGTAAATCCAGGTGAGTTAGAGCACAGAGATCGTTCAGTTCAGGCCGTCTATCTTTGGATACTACAAGGTAGCTGCTAGCGTCCGCGGGACCTTGTTACTCCTTTCATTATCTATTTCTCATTTTGGGTTGTATTGACAGTTAGACAATTTATATATATTTGTTCATAGATTTAGACGCTCATGACTTGGTGACTCCCCGATGTTTGGAGCTCGTTTCCGTATTTTCTATATTGATATTTAGAGTAGGTTTAGTTGATAAAAAATTCAAATATTGGAAATGTTTTATTATATGCTTATAATACAATTAGTAGTAATATTTTGGGAAATAGGCTTATCTTGTAACACCATAGGGCTCATCACGACCTGGGTTAGAATTTGGGTCGTGACAATGCCGCAGGCAGGAAACTCCAATCCATATTAAAGCCTGTAAGGCCTGCTTCAGAGGGTAGACCCGATCCATACAATAATAAAATATATAAACCAATATGGCCTGCTGCGGCGTAGAGCTCAATCCCATAAATATGCTCACAATGGATGAATATGACTGAGTGTGAAATGTACTTTTTTAAAATAATTATTTCAACAGCAACCAATCCCACGAGTCCCAAAATATTTGCACGTAGCCTCAACATGATCTTTAATAAGAGCCTCACCTCAATTTCTCTAACACGTGGAGGATACATGAATAATAACATGGTTCTTTAATTTTTCAACTCCACAAAATTTATTTAAGTCACAATTTCTATAGTACACGCCCACACACTCGTTGCCTAGCATGTGTGTCACCTCCAACAATTGATATAACACAACATTTAGGGATTCATACCTTCCGAACCAAGTTTAGAAATGCTACTTACCTCAAACCATGTAATTTATTACTCCGCAATGCCCTTGCCTCTTGAATTGGTCTCCGAACACCTCGAATCTAGTCATAATTAATACGATTCAGTCGATACAAATTATAGGAATTAATTCCATAGGAAATGACTAATTTTCCAACAAAATCCGAAATTGCACTCAAAAATCTCATGTGGGGCCCACGTCTCAAAATCCGTAGAAACTAACCAAATCCGACAATCCATTCAATTACAAGTTCAACCATACTAAATTCACTCAAATCCAACTCCGAATCGGTATTCAAATCACAAAAGTTTGTTTTATGAAATTTCTACAATTTCCCCCAAATTTTCATCTCAAAATACTAATTAAATGATGAAAACAATGATATATTCATGTATATTAACCAAATCCAAGTTAAAATCACTTACCCTGGTGAATTTATTGAAAACCCCACAAAACATCGCCATAAATCGAGCTTCCAAAGTCCAAATATGAAATATTATTCTAACCCTCATTTATAAAGTACATCCCATGTTCTGCGGCTGCAATCCATATTGTGCGGCCGCACTTGCAGTTCTGCACTATCAGGCTTCAGTAAATTAACCATAACTTTCTGTACAAGTGTCCAAATGATGATTGGTTTACCTTTATGAAAACTAGATTCAAATGTCTACAACTGTCATTGTTGAATCATCACTGAATTCCTTGTTGATTAAGGATATAAGCTTCCGAAGTCTGACTACCGAATCTTGAGAAATCTCAATTCTGCGGTCGCGAGAGAAATTCTACGGTCCACATATTTCTTCTGCGGTCCGCACCTTTTACATTGCCTCAGCACTCCAAAATATGCCCCCCCCCCATACTTTAAAAGTTCCAGAACAACTTCAGAGCGCCGAAATGCTCGGACTCGCTCAAAAATCACCCTGAAACACACCCGAGCCACTCGGGACCCCGTATGAATGTACCAACAAGTCCTATAACACGATACAAACTTAGTCGGGTCCTTAAATCACATCAAACAAATCAAAAATATGAATCACACTCTAATTCAAGCCTATTAAAACTAAGGGAATTCAAAATTCAACGATCGATGTCGAAACCTACCAAATCAAGTCTGATTGACCTCAAAATTTGCACACAACTCATAAATGTCATNGAAAAAAGCCTCAGCACTCCAAAATATGCCCCCCCCCCATACTTTAAAAGTTCCAGAACAACTTCAGAGCGCCGAAATGCTCGGACTCGCTCAAAAATCACCCTGAAACACACCCGAGCCACTCGGGACCCCGTATGAATGTACCAACAAGTCCTATAACACGATACAAACTTAGTCGGGTCCTTAAATCACATCAAACAAATCAAAAATATGAATCACACTCTAATTCAAGCCTATTAAAACTAAGGGAATTCAAAATTCAACGATCGATGTCGAAACCTACCAAATCAAGTCTGATTGACCTCAAAATTTGCACACAACTCATAAATGTCATAAAAGACCTATTTCAACTTGCGGAACCACAATTGAAACCCGATAACAAAAATTCAACTCCTCTGTCAAACTTCAAAGCTTAAATTTTTATTTTAGCAATTTATAGCCAAATTCAACCATAGACTTCCAAATATTTATTCGGACACGCTCCTAAGTCAAAAATCACAGTACGGAGCTATTGGAATAATCAAAACACCGATCCGAGGTGGAATAACAAAAGTCAAACTTGGTCAACTCTTCCAACTCAAAATTTCACACATGAAAATCCATTCTTCCGAACTAATCTAAAACACCTAAAAACTAAAATCGACAATTTACACAAGTCATAATACATCGTATGAAGCTATTCGAGACTTCAAATTGTTGAAAGGAGCGTAAATGCTCAAAATGACCGGTCGAGTCGTTACATTTTCCCCCACTTAAAACATACGTTCGTCCTCGAATGTGCCAAGAGTTATTTCCAAGACGTCAGTTCACTAACCCGCCTTACCATGCACATATTCGGGGTGATCCCACGCCGCCCTATTTCATAGTTCTTCCGAAAAAAGTTTATAAATGTTACTTACCTCAAACCGTGTAATTTATTACTCTGCAATGCCCTTGCCTCTTGAATTGGTCTCTGAACGCCTCGAATCTAGTAATAATTAATACGATTCAGTCAATACAAATTATAGGAATTAATTCCATAGGAAACTACTAATTTTCCAACAAAATCCTAAATTGCACTCAAAAATCGCCTTTAGGATCCATGTGTCGGAATCTGAAGAAACTCACAAAATCCGACACCCCATTCAATTACGAGTTCAACCATACTAACTTCACTCAAATCTAACTCTGAATATGTATTCAAATCCCAAAAATTTATTTAATGAAATTTCTACAACTTCCCCCAAATTTTCGTATGAAAATACTGATTAAATAATGAAAACAATGATATATTCATGTATATTAATCAAATTCGAGTTAGAATCACTTATCCTGATGAATTTCTTGAAAACCCCACAAAACATCACCACAAACCGAGTTCGCAAAGTACAAATATGAAATAATATTCTAACACTCGTTTATAAGGTACCTCCTAGGTTCTGCAGCCGCAATCCATGATTTCAACAGAAAAATCATAAAGAAGTACAACAGAAAATATGATTTCAAACCCTAATTAGGCAAATAAAATCAATTATTAGTTGTTAATTGACATGAAAAAGAATAACGGGCAAATATTGAAATGAACAGTGAGATAATTAAACAAACAATGGATTAGAACATAGGCATGAAAAATTAGTAGAACCAGCAAAGAGAATCAGATTCAAACACTTAGAAACTTTAGAATCTTTTTGTAGAGAACTTAAAGATGAAATCCTAGTTTTAGAAAAATATTAAAATCTATTAATTGTAAGGAAAAACAGAAGGTTTTTAAAAGAAAAAAAATACCAAATAAACTTAAAATCATCTCAGATGTACAAGGATCTGAACAAACTCAAGTAGAGAGAGATTAGGGTTTTGAAGAATGGAACAAGGTGAGAAAAATCCAGTTAAGAACCGGAGTTTCAAGCCACAAACACAAAAAATAACAGTACTTACAAACATAGTGACGAACACAAGGCAAGTTCATCGAAAAGCAAAGAGTTGAAGACAAGTCTGTGTTGAATCTCTTCGGGATTCTATCAAACAACAAAGAAATCGAGTTGCCATAAGAGATAAGAGACCAGATAAGGCCCAGGATCGAAGGAATAAATCATGTCGAAGGGGTTCAGATGACGGCAGGTTAGGGTTAGGGGAGGTTGAGATAGCAGAGATGAGGAATGGATTTAGGGGGCAACGGATTTTTAGAAGTGAGTTGGGTTTGGGGGGTTATGGGTTAATTAAAAAAGGAAATGGATCCTGGACCATTGATCTTCTGAGATCAACGACCATGATTCCATCTGGGGTTGGGGCGGGTTTATGAATTGGGTTATGGGTTACTATTTTAATTGGCCTAGTGGTAATAATTTGGGCTAGGGTCCGAAACTAAACCAAATTAAAAGAGGCTACTTCTTAAATACCCACTTAATTGATAAAATAATTTGTAAAAATAGTGAATAAATAATAAAGAAAAATGATTTTTATGCATAAAAATGATTTAATATAATTACTTAATGTTGAAAAAATAGAAAAGGTCATTTTCTTGTGAATAAGGTAATTATGCACGCATGGGCTATTATTGCAAAGTTATTGCAATTGCAATCCTAAATTGTAAATATGGCTATTCATAAGATAACTAAAGCTTGGTATAAATAAAAATGATAAAATTAAGCAATAATATTATTATAAAACCATTTGTGATGCAATTAGTACTTATTATAAATAAAATAATGGGATTAAAAATCCATTAAAAATGAAGAAATTATGGAAAAATATTAATTGATGCTTATGCATTGTTTTGAAGATATATATGCATTTTGGAAATAATATATGGAGAAATTGGGTATCAACAGTTGCCCCTCTTTACCCGGGAAGGGTGAAAGAGTTATTGGGTAAAGATATGATGGCCAATTTTGACCGAGTAGGGTAATTGGAGAAATATAGGACGCACTCTGGTTTCCAAGTTGCGTACATATCCTTGGTTTTACAGGAATAAGGTCGTGTATAGTTCTGGATTAACCGGCGAAATATGCGGATGAAGTTATCACAAGAACAGACACAAGGTTTTGCATATGCGAAATGGTTACGGTGAGCGATCAAGTTTGAAATAGCATGAAGAAATGGAGCGGGATTGCTCCCGTTGGGGTAATGCTTGCTCATTAGGTTACCTGCAAACAAAAGACGCACTACTAGCATATATTTTTGCATAAATTTAAAAATGATGCAAATTCCCTTAAGACCATGAGGATTGTTTTTGGACGGTTGAGGATGACGTCTTTAGACCATGATTTCCTGGGCCATGAATTAACTCATAAGGGATTTGCGGGCCATGAAATAGTGTTCTCGGGCTATGAAAATGGTGCCTCTGAGCCATGACACCTTTGAATAATGATATGCAAGTTTGAGAGATCCTCAAGCCATGGCATGGTGTCTTCCGTCTATGAGGATGGAACCTTCAGACTATGACGCCTTCGGACAAGCTGGCAATATTTCAACCCATGAGGTGCAAAGACATGATGCTAAGAGCGACAAAACAAGGCTTAGTCTTGCATGGAGTTGAGGGCAGAGCTTAGCCCGAGAGAATAGAATAAATAATGCAAGGGAGATAATGCATAGTCTCGTGCGGGATTCGGGACAATGCTTAGTCCCATGCAAAGAGAAGGCATGTCTTAGCTTTATGCAAGTGAAGGAAATGTTTAGCCTTATGCAGATAGGAGGCAGGGCTTAGCCTCATGCAGGGTTCAGGACAGGGCTTAGTCCCATGAAAAGAGAAGGTAGTGCTTAGCCTTATGCAAGTAGGGAGGCAGGGTTTAGCCTCATGCAAAGTTTGGGACATGGCTTAGTCCTATGCAAGTCAAAGGCAATTCTTAGCCTTGTGCGAGTAGGGAGGTAGGGCTTATCCTTATCCAAGGTTGAGACAGAGCTTAGTCTCATGCAAGTAGAAGGCAAAGCTTAGCCTTACGCAAGTAGGGAGGCAGGGCTTAGCCTTATGTAAGGTTGAGACAGAGCTTTGTCTCATGCAAGGAGAAGGCAGAGCTTAGCCTTATGTAAGTAGGCAGGGCTTAGCCTTATGCAAGGTTGAGACAGAGCTTAGTCTCATGCAAGCAGAAGTCAGAGCTTAGCCTTATGAAAGTAGGGAGGTAGGGCTTAGCCTCATGCAAATAGAAGGCAGAGCTTAGCCTTATGCAAGTAGGGAGATAGGGCTTAACCTCATGAAAATTGAAGGCAGAGCTTAGCCGTATGCAAGTAGGGAGGCAAGGCTTAGCCTCATGCAAGGTTGAGACAGAGCTTAGTCTTATGCAATAAATAATAAGTGATAGTAGAGTATTTCTTAGCTGTAAGTAAGTTTGGTATCTTTATTGCTATGAAGGCTGTGATTCCAAGGTGTGCATATTCCTTATTCCCGCGTTCAAACAAAAGCCGTGAGTTTCGCAGTGGAAGGTTGGCTCGTTCCTTCGTTTTCTTGCTTGATTTGCTCTGTTCGGTCTGAAGATCCTGTTCAAATTATTGGGGTAGCGTTTGCTAAAGTAGAGTTTATGTTCAAAAGCATGCATGCATTATATAGTTTAGAAATTGGTTAGATTAACCAGTGACTGTGACACAATCAGAGACATAGCAACGACTTATGCCGTAGAATTTTGAGGGTCCTCCTCAAAATATTTCCCCAGTTTCTTATGATGGGAAAAATGGAAATTTTATTGAATTGTGACCGAACCCACAGGGCTGCCTACGTATCCCCTCTTAAACGGGAATCAGGTCGAGCATAGCTCAATTTACATCATGTAGCAAAGCATAGGATGATTTACATATAATATTTTTTGACTGCATCTGAGTTGATTGGCTTTGGCCATATTTCTCCGTCCATTTCTGCGAGTATGAGGGCTCCTCCTGTCAGTATTCTACGAACCATGTAAGGACCTTTCCAGTTGGGAGAGAATTTCCCTTTGGATTCATCTTGATGCAGGAAAATCTTCTTCAACACCAGCTGCCCGGGTGTGAACTGTCCCGGCTTGACTCTTTTGTTGAAGGCTCCAGACATTCTGTTCTGATAAAGTTGTCTGTGACATATCGCATTCATCCTCTTTCCATCTATAAGGGATAGCTGCTCATAACGTTTTTTTATTCATTATGCATCACTGAGCTCAGCTTCTTGTATGATTCTCAGGGAAGGAATTTCTACTTCGGTAGGAATGACAGCTTCAGTACCATAAACCAGCAAATAGGGAGTTGCCCCAGTTGAGGTGCGGACTATGATACGGTATCCCAGTGAGGAGAATTGTAGCTTCTTGTTCCATTGTTTGTGATTTTCTACCATTTTCCTCAGTATCTTCTTGATGTTTTTGTTGGCAGCTTCCACGGCTCCGTTCATTTGGGGCCTATATGTTGTGGAATTCTTGTGCTTGATTTTGAAAATCTCACACATGGCTTTCATCAGATCACTACTAAGATTGGCAGCATTGTCAGTGATGATAGACTTGGAACCCCGAATCGACAGACAATTTGGTCGCAAACAAAATCCGAAATGACCTTCTTAGTCACAACTTTCTAAGCCACTAAAATAAATCGATGTACATTTGAGGCGGTGGGCTCGATCGGACCAATGACATCCATTCGCCAAGCGGAAAAGGCACCTTTATCATGTCTGCATGCTCTTGCATTAGTAACACTTCTGAACATACAGGATGCAATCTGTTTCCATGTTCATCCAAAAGTAACCTTCCCTGAGTATCTTCTTGGCCCAGACAAAGCCATTCATATGAGGGCCGTAAGTCCCATCATGTATCTCCTCAAGCAACTTAGAAGATTCCTTTGTATCGACATACCTTAATAGTCCCAGATCAGGAATCCTTCTATATAGGGTTCCTCCACTATGGAAGAGATGGTTTGGACAACCTCCGAAGAATGCTCTGGGTATTCTACTTTTGCCAAATACTCTTTGATGTCGTGAAACCAATACCTCCCACCCATTTCTGATACCAAAACAACTCCAATGCCAACTCCTTTGAAGTTTGTCGCTCTGTCAAAGAACATTATCCAACCATTGTTGGTTTCATAAATGTCTTACCCTATGAATGACACCTCTTCATCAGGAAAATATGCTTTCAAGGGTTCGTATTCTCCTCCCACAGGTTTTCAGCAAGGTGGTCTGCCAGTGCCTGTCCCTGACTGCTTTCTGAGTTACATAGACAATGTCGAATTCACTTAACAAGATTTGCCACTTAGCCAGCTTATTAGTGGGCATGGGCTTCTGAAAGATATACATCAAGGGATCTATTCTCGATATGATATATGTTGTATAGGAATAGAAGTAATGCCTCAACTTCTGAGCTATCCAGGTCAAGGCACAGCAGGTTCGTTCTGGCAAAGAATACCATGCTTCATAAGGTGTAAACTTCTTACTTAGGTAGTAGATGGCATGTTATTTTCTCCCTGTCTCGTCGTGCTGCCCCATAACGCAACTAAAAGCTCCATCTAGCACTGCAAGGCAAAGTAGCAGTTGTCTACCTGGCTCTGGCGGGACTAGAATGGGTGGTGTTGACAAGTACTCCTTGACTTTGTCAAAAGCCTTTTCACAATCCTCAGTCCAACTAGTTGCAGCTTCCTTCTTCAACATTTTGAAAATAGGCTCAAATATTACTCTAGACTGTGCTATGAAACGGCTGATGTAGTTAAGGCGTCCTAGGAATCTCATCACATCTTTCTTACTCTTTGGCGGTGATAACTCTTGGATGGATTTGACCTTCGATGGATCCAATTCTATTCCCCGGCGGAGGACGATGAATTACAATAGCTTTTCGGCAGGAACCTCGAATGCACACTTTGCGAGGTTTAGCTTTAGGTTGTATTTTCGCAGTCTGTCGAAGAATTTCCTCAAGTCTGCTATGTGATCTGTGGCCTTCTTGGATTTAATGATGACTTCATCTACATATACCTTGATTTCTTTATGTGTCATGTCATGAAAAATAGTAGTCATGTCCCTCATGTAGGTGGCCCCAACATTCTTTAGGCTGAATGGCATCATATTATAACAGTACACACCCCATGCTGTAACGAAAGTTGTTTTCTCCGTATTCTCCTCGTCCATCCAGATCTGATGGTAACTGGCGAAGCAATCCATGAAAGACTGGAGTTCATGCTTGGCACAATTGTCGATCAGAATGTGTATGTTTGGTAGCGGGAAATCATCCTTGGGACTTGCTCTGTTTAGTTCCCCATAATCAACACAGACTCTAACTTTCCCGTCCTTCTTCAGAATTGGCACAATGTTGGCTAGCCAGGTTGGATACTCAACTACCCTGAAGACCTTGGCTTTGATTTGCTTAGTAACTTCTTCCTTGATTTTTAGGCTCATGTCTGGCTTGAATTTTCTGAGTTCTTGCTTCACTGGCGGACACATTGGATTTGTCAGTAAATTGTGAGCTACTATGGATGTGCTCAACCCTGTCATATTGTCGTATGACCATGAAAAGATATCCTCATATTACTTCAGGAGCTGAGTGTATTCCTCTTTTTCTGATGGTGACAAATGGATGCTTATGCGGGTTTCCTTGATGGTTTCAGAATTTCCCAAGTTAACTATCTCAGTTTCGTCCAGGTTGGACTTGGGTTCGTTCTCAAAATTCTCTACTTCTATGATGATTTCTTCAGGTATTACATCCTCTTCTTCTTCTGAATCACTGTCCTTTTGTTGCGTTGTCTCATTACATGTCAGAGTCGTCGGTTCATCAAGATAAGAAATAGCAATGTTGTAGGGATAAAGATATGAAAGAAAATAGTGATAATAAAACATCAAGCCATTTAAAAATGTCAAACAAAATGATTTTCATTAACTCAAATAACATTTTTGGAACCTTGAAAAATATTATTTAAGACAAAAGTAAAATGCAAAAGTGGAAATCATTTTTTAGAAAAATAAACAATGCCATTCAGCCTTGCTACCTCGAGACTCGTCGGGCCCTTGATGGTGTAACAGTCCAGTTCTTAAGGAATGCTCCTCTATCCTCAGCTTGGATGGTAGGGCCTTCCTACTCCTCCTCTTCCTCCTCCTCCTCCTCGACAATTACACAACAGTCCATGTCATCATCTTCCAAGAACAAACTCTTCAATGTTGCCAATGCTTCTTCTTCCCCAGATCCCCATATGATATTGGCTTGCAGGAATGTCTGACTCAAGTGCGCCATGTGTTGCTCAAGAGGGTAGTATGGACCACGCCATGGCAGTGACCAGTCATCGTATTCCTGCCAGGTGAACTGATACCCTAGGCTAAAAGTTGTACTATGTCGTTTCAACTGTATTGGGTTGGAGATACCCTGAAGGTTTTTTCTGAGTCCCTTGCCAGGTTCGTACCCTTTCCATGCTAGCATGCTTTTTATCTTCCTACTCCACCACTTATCTTTCTCAATCGCGTTGAACCGCTCGATACGATGGTAGGTTTCTCCACCTAACCTTCTTCTTTTTTCAATCACCGGGATAGTCTGACTAATGTAAATGGGGTTACTCCCATCTCCATGGATAATTACTTCCTGTTGCTTCAATTTGAACTTCACGGCCTAATGTAAAGTATATGCATTGCCCTAGCAGCGTGTATCCATGGTCGTCCCAACAGCAGATTGTAAGAGGAGGATATGTCCAGTACATGAAACTCAACATCAAACCATGTAGGGCCTATCTGCAGGCAGAGATTAGCTCCTCCAATGGTAGCTCTCTAAGACCCATCGAATGCTTTCACATTCATAGTTCCCTCTCGTATCTCATGTAGGCCTTTCCCCAACCTCTTCAACATTGTCAATGGGAAAATGTTGAGACTGGATCCTCCTTCAATCAAAACTCAGGCGATGAACTTACCTTCGCATTGCACTATGATGTGCAGTGCCCTGTTGTGATTCAACCCTTCAGGCGGCAGCTCTTCCTCATGGAAGGTGATTTTATGTCTTTCTAGCAACTGCCCACCATATTGGCCATTTATCCACCAGTGATGTTGTTGGGTACATATGCTTCACTCAACACCTTCATTAGAGCATTCCTGTGTGCCTCCAAATTTTTCAGTAGCGACAGGATAGATATCCGAGCGGGAGTCTTGTTGGGATGATCAATGACAGACTACTCCCTCGCATGTACCTTCCTCCAGAGGATATCTAGACCAGTCTCAATCATGGGCAGTTTGTTAGAAGCTTGCTTACTAGTTTATCCTAAGTGTTCAGGTGTATAAACCCTTCCTTTTCTGGTCATTCCTTCTACAACGCCGGATTCTTCTGTCTTTGACTTTCCCTTTCTTCTAGTCTCGGCCACATAATCCCAAGGTACATCATTGGAACTGAAGGGTAGTGTGGACACCACCATTACAATGAAAAGTATGTCCATCTCCACTTCAAATGGAGTGAGTATTGTTGCAGGTGGTATTACTTCTACTTATAAAGGAACCGATGCGGCTACCTCAACTCCAACTGGCAGCCGTACCTGCACCACAATGGGATTGAGTGTGACTGCAAGTTTCTTAGGATGATCACCTTCTCGAATAAGCCTGATTGATCCCTCGGGATCCCACTTTTCATCAGTTTCTATCACATTGACTCCTCCACCCCTATGATCTAGGAGAGGATTGTTGCTGACATTGGGTGCAGCTTCCTTCGCCTGTGTGACCTTATAATCAATTAGTGTTTGTATCTTATCTTTGAAGGTGCGACATTCGTCAATAGTGTGTCCCTTCACGCCGGAATGATATGCACAAGTCTTGTTTGGATTGACGCATTGAGATGAATTCTCCATTGCCACAACATAAATAGGGGTGACATATCCAGTGGCTTTCAACCTTTCGTTAAACTGGTCGATAGGTTCAGCGATGGCGGTGTACTATCTGGGTGGTTTACGATCAAAATTAGGCCTGGGTTTTATGTAGTGTCAACGAGTTGGAGGTGACTGATAATATGATGGTTGGGTGCTATAGGTGTGGTAGGCGGTAGCAGGTTGGGAATATCTGGGAGGTGATGGTTGGTATGTGGGTGGAGGTGTTTGGTATGTGAGTGGAGGGGTCTGGTATACAAATGGGGTTTTGGGTCCTTGGGAAACCATTACTGTTCCCACATCTTCCTTCTTCGACATACCACCTGATTGCAATGCTTTATTCGTGGCTTGGAGTGCCTCGAAATTTGTCACCATCCCGCTTTTAATACCTTCTTCAATATTTTCTCCGAGTTTGATGATATTAGATAACTTATGGTTCTCAATGACCATTAGCCTTTCCTAATATTGTGGATCCTGTGCCCGGACAAAGAACTTGTTCATCTGTTCCTCGTCCAATGCTGGTCTAACCTTGGCTTCTTCCAACCTCCATCGAGTAGCATACACGCGGAAAGTCTCAGTTGGCTTCTTCTTTAGGTTTTGGATATAGAAAACATCTTGTGCATTCTCTGTATTAAATTTGAACTTTTCCATGAAGTCGAATGACATGCTCACCCAATTAGCCTACTTCTTAGGATTCTGGCTTATGTACCAGGCCAGGGCATCTCCGGTAAGACTCATCGTGAAGAGCTTCATTAATTCTTTCATATTTTTTGACCCCCACGAGCTTGTCATAATAAGTTCACAGATGAACCTTGGGATTACCCGTTCTGTCAAATATTTCAAACATGGGAGGTTTGTTACCCTCCGGCAGTTCCACATCCGATTGTATGCATAAATCCTCATAGTTTAGACCTTCTATTCCTTTACCCCCTTCAACACCCTGGACCCCACTTGTCAACTTCTTGAGCTCTTCAGCCATGTTCTTGATGAGCAGGCCCTTCTCAGTGGATTCCGGTATAAAGGAGATTGGTTGAGTGGAGTGAGGTAAAGGAATAGAGTGGGCTAATTGATAGAATTAGGGTTGTTCTGGTGAAGGCCAAGAGTTTGGGCATAATGATGATCATTGGTGGAGTTTTGGGGTTCGGGAATAATTTGTGGGGTATTTTGGGGAGTATGGTAGGTGTTTTATGGATATTGAGTAGGGAGATGCTGATTTTGAGGAGAGGTTGCATACTGGTGAGGTGCGGGATGATTTTGTGGGTGTTTGTTGGATGTGTTCTGAGGTGGTGCAGGGTTCTGGATGTCGGGGGCATTCAATGTGAGGGAGAGATTTTCTAAGTTACGGACCTGCTCAAGCTCGCCCTGTAGTGCAAGTATCTTCTGCTCAAGCCGTAAAACCAAATCATTTGGGGTCTGAGTGCCCAGGCCATCGGAAGTTTCCCCGTTCTTAACATGTGCTGTGTTGTATGTTCTGATGTCATTCATGTCATGCATTTTAGCTTTCCCTTTGCCTTTCGGTACACATGGAGAAGGAGGAGGAGGTGGAGGGCCCCTGGATCTGGTATGATTAGTTGATGATGCCTGTATACGTGAACCAATTTTAGGGAATGGGAATGATCAAAAAGGAAAGGAAAACAAAAGGTAAGCAAGTCATTAATGGTTCCAAAAAGAGACTTTGCAATATCTAAACACATAGTGCGGGAATGTAAATTTGCGTCCTAATTTAGGAGCCTCGTTGTGCCCGAGGTAGGCCTAGGGAAAAGTTGATTTTGGAGAATTTTAGTGCCAATAATTGCATAATTTCATTAATGTAAATGTAGATGAATCTAAAACGATACTAAATAAGAAAAGTCATTAATGGCACTCGGCCTTGTTACATTTGGAAAAAGCAGGTAAATCTAATCTACTTGGTCCCACAACGACCTTCCCCATTCTTAATATTCTTGGCTTTGTCGATCAGGTTCCTTAGGTCGTGCATGCCCAACAGCAGGTATACTCTGGCTAGATGTCCTTCTTCGATTCCCTCAGCATTCTGGTAGTTGGCGACTCTTTTCCTCGACTTCCCCTCCAGCTCCATCAGACCCTGCTCCAAATATTCCAGCGTATCATTCGCTTTGATAGCCTTTTCCCTCCATTCACTGATCGGTTCCATATCAGTCTTGTATTGCTCCAGATTCTCGGCCTCGGACTCATGAACCCTTTTCCGCAGTATTGTATTCCACTTCGGCTTCAGCAACTTTGTCTATGACCATGTTTCCCTGACCGATTCCCTGCTCAACTACCCCTGCTATGCTGTCTTCCAACCATGATAGATAAAAGCGTACATGCCCTGCGTGGTACCTGTCTAGCTCGATGGTGTCCTTTTCTTCAATAACATTTAGGTGCCACATATGATGAGCTTCACATTTGTATGGGATGTCGTCATCCTGAAAATCTGCCCTGTAATGACTCATTTTAGAAACTCGCGGTATGACATGCTTCCTGCCTGCATGTCTCATAACCCTGATGGTAACATAAGGGTATATGCCCCTTAACCTAATAAATACTAGTTGCAAAGAGTCCCTAGATCTGATGATGAAATCACTGGTAGGGAACCATTCGAATATCCATTGAACCTGGTCCTCAGTCAGATTTTCGAAAAACTGCGCCTATTTTGTAGTATTTTCCGGTTAAATAAACCATTCTGCGATGAAGGTCATTCTCTTAGGGTGCTGAAAGGCTATGTGATAATTCCACGCCCTTCGTAGAAA
This sequence comes from Nicotiana knightiana, assembly GCA_005239525.1. Classification (NCBI taxonomy): domain Eukaryota; kingdom Viridiplantae; phylum Streptophyta; class Magnoliopsida; order Solanales; family Solanaceae; genus Nicotiana; species Nicotiana knightiana. The sequence continues at coordinate 169,387 of ML370503.1, read as the reverse complement.
CCCTTGACGATATTGACCCCTTTGGAGATGCTCCAATAACCAAACCTGTAGTAGCAGATTACAACCCTCAAAGTGTTTGAACCCCTTCTGGCAGCGCTCCAAGGCTCGATAGATGTCAGTTGTGATCATAGGGACGATGGTATTGTTTTCCTCTCGATCCTCTCCATTAAGGATTTGGCCACCATAGACAGTCTAGTGTGAATCCTTTCTCCTCTGCTTGGAAAAACTATCATACCCAGAAAGCAAACAACGAACATAAAATTCATGCGGTGAATATGACCCAAGGAAGTGATAGAGAATTCATTATGGTAGATACGATAGAATTTTCTATGACCATATCATTCATAGGGGTAGTCAAAGTGTATGTAGGACTCCTTCAGGCACTCCAAATCATCATTCTTTTTCAAACCCATCCTTTTCAAGGACCCCCTAGCGGAATAGTTTTTCGGCACCAATAAACCCGGACTGTCTCAAGGTAATCCAGCGAATCCCCCTATGTCCTCCAAGAGAGGAGTCATTTATATATTTCCAAAATGGAATACAGACCTTTCTATGTCCTAGAACATAGTGGCCTCGTCGATCAACATATTGTTTGGATGGATATCCATTAAAAATGGTATGTTTCTGAGGACCCTTTTCACATGGTCTTTGTTACTTGGAAAAAGGTCCTCCCACCAATCCAGCAACAATGTTGGTATTCTTTGGACCATGCCGAACCTAGGGACTTGGTGCCTTATTTTTGCAAAACAAATAGGGTTATACCCTCCCCCCCACCTCCAGATTCGACTACTTATACATCAGTGATTAGCATATTGGCACTTATTTCTCCAAATTAATGCATAAATCGTGGTTGCGTCCGTTGGGATTAGGGAAACCCCGGTGGACTTTGGACAAGGCTTTTCCTAAAGAGTTATTATGTGGAAAACATATTAACCCCAGCTAGGTTTGACCATGATGGATGTACAATGAATCAGAGTATGGTTTCTATAGAGGTCTAAAATGGTACCCTCAAGTGGACAACTCGAGGAGGAAAAGCACGAAACTGTCGACTGCACCGCTGATCGACTAGTTTTACTGCAAATAAGCATTTCCGAATTTAAAGGGTGATATATAGGAAGGGCGCAACACTCATCAAGAGTTTCTATAGGATTGATTACGCACGAGTGGAATATAATGTTGATCATGGTTTATGCAACAGTAAATAGCAGGTTGTCACGTATTTGCACGTAAAAAAATAAATAAATACGGTATTTAATAATTGAAAAGACATTTAAATAAAAGAAAGCAAACAAAAAGACATGTCAGTTTCCATAATAAAGAGTAATGAAACAAGAAAGAGAAATTGTAAATGCTTAAAAAAATAGGTAAATAGGTTCACATAAAGTGGGAAGGGGAAAGGGTGTGCAAGTATTAACAGAATAAAGAACGCTTAAAGCTAATTCACAAAAGAAAGTTTGTTATGGTAAGAGCTTAAGGGAATTCCCCAGCAAAGTCACCATGCTGTCGTGCCCCCCTTTTTCTTGCGAAATCAGGGTTTCGAAATTTTGGGACAACTCATTTCCCTTTGGGACGGGGTATGGAATTTGAAGAGTCGCCACCTAACGGATTAAGGTGTGTTAGGGCACCTAAAGAAAATAACTCATAAACTGATTTACTTTACCAGAGATTGGGTAAGGGATCAAAATTACCTTGACGGGAAGGGGTTAGGCACCACCGAGGTCCACAACGGTGGGTCCCAGCCAAAATCAATTTAAGCGAATTAGTCGTTAAAGAAAATAAAGCAATTTAAACTGATAGAAATCACTTCAAAACGGGAATTAAAGGAGGGTGTCCTAGGTTTTTTATCCTATAAGATCAATTCTATCCAATACTCGGTAACCTTCCTCTAATAGAGGTGTCACATGTAGCATTACCGCACAAGTCATCATCTCCTTTACTACCCATTTACCCTTCCCCTTTCAATTATCATCTAAGCGTTCTAATAGTATCTTGTACATATTCTATGAGTGCGCTACCCGTCCCTTACCTATGGTCCTGGAGGTGTTTAAGACCTCTATTTTAAGGTAGTTCTAGACTCGCCTATGTTTCTTAAAAGGAGAAAAATAAGAGATAAAGAAAAATTATATATGACTATCACATACGGAGCAATAAAAGGGGCTCATATTTACCTCCACAAATAGACAAATAGTTGCACGCTTATTCAAACAAACAAGTTTAAAAGATTTAGGAGTCCTATAGGCAGGATATCTAATGAGCATAAACAGAATATATAGTAGTTTTATTAAGCAAGGCAGCGAAAACCTATAAATTTGCCTATTGATTTTTTTAATACAGAATCTGAGCACGTTTTAGCAGGAAAAAAAATCACAATTTTGACACAGGATTTTATTTATACCACAGGCTTGCCTAAGTGATAACCGGGCAGAATCCTATAGATATGATATCTAAACGTTAATCAGACCATGATCATAAACCAATGATTGATTTTAATAGGCATATTTCATCTTTTAGATCTTATAGGCATGCTTTATACATGCTGAAACTGATTACAAGCATCATGATATCCAAACAAAGAAACTGATTTCACACATTTTTTCTCTATGGGCATGATATCTAAGTGTTGAAGTTGTTTTTACACTTATTTCCTATATGCATGATGTCTACGTGTCAACATTGATTTTTTATATGTATTCCCTATAGGCATGATATCTAGGTGAGTAAAGGTGTTAATTAATTACCAAGCGAGTTCAACAAAAGAACCTGGAAACATGGTTTCTAATGCATACATAGAGGTTTTGAAAATATGGTACTTGAGGCAGAATTGATAACGTCCTAGAAGCAGGATTTCTAAGATGAAATGTGAAAACTCAGGATTTCAAAGAATGAGATAAGTCCTATGGGCATGATTTCTAGTGTATATAAATCATTACCACAATAACCTATAGGCATGATTTCTACCCGAACCCAACAAAAAATATACATATAAGGTCCCTCCCCAGCTATTACTAATAACCCATATCTGTTTTACAAAGATTATTATTACATGCAAGTAAAAATGAATTACATATTGAAAATCACTATATTATAGGGAACGTTGGCGGGCCCAATGTCAATCCTGGAAGCCAGGCCTTCAAGCAAGTCCGAGGTACACCAATAGTCCGTAATACATCATATGGGTTCTGGTGTGTCAAAGCTCCCAAGGGCCTCAGGGACCCCGGGAAATGCTCACACCAGAACATTTTCAAAGAAATAGTTTTTATAAACAAGTTTTTAAAGGCGAGCCCAGTGTTTTAGAGTTTGGAGGAGTCTCATGGACTCCTAAGCACTGCTCACACTGGAGGGACAGAACCCTAGATATCTAAGAGTAGGAGTTGAAAAATGGTATATAAAGGTTAGAGATAGTTTTAGAAAAACATCTTGGGTTTTAGGAGTGAGCAAAAATAGATTACAAGATTTTAAAAACTACAACAGAACCACATTTAGCAGATTGAGTTCGGACATGAATTCCAGTAATCAAACAATCACCAGGAACACTGGAATCACATGAAGAACAGAGTCACGATTAAGTCAAAAAAAGGTTTTGCATGGTTGGAATTGTCTTAGTTCATTAGCTATTACTGGGTGAGCATATAGGCATATATTAACCAGAGATCAACATGTTGGGATCAAGTTACTGATCAGACAGTCATACAGAAAAGGTAGCAAAGTTGAGAGCATAAAAATCATGAATTAATCATGAACCTGCTAAGGTAACCACATAAAACAGGACAGGGGTTAAAACATGCTAGTGGAGAAACAGGTGAAAAAGTATCCTGGATCAAACAGGAATATGCTAAGTTTTGTTAACCATACTAACACATTGGACAGAACAAAATCGCAAGAGTTAAAGCATGCTAATGAACAAAAACATAAGAGCAAACAGAGATAGACATGTTGTTTAAAAGTAGTAAACAGGGAGAACATAGGTCTAATTACATAGCATATTGAATGATAATAGAAGTGGAGACATACCAATTAAGAGGTAGCAACAGAAATAATATAAGATCCAAGAGTCTAGCCTTGGCTTTCAGCCGGCTAGACAGAGCAACAAATAGAAGCAACAGAAAGAAGTACAAGTGAGAGTGTGTGATTAAGAGTTCGCGTGTGTTTATTTGTCTCTCTATATGTGTTTCTGGGTGTTTGAAAGAGATCAGAATGGGGTTTATATAACACTTAGCAAGGTAAAACAAATAAGGCAAATAATAATAGAGTTCATAAATAAGGTATACAAACAAAGTCAACAAGTTAATTGGGGATAAACCCAACTAATTAGTACAAACAGAATCCGCGAAAGACACCTTAAAATAAGGAGAATCAATAACCAGCCAAGGCTGGGATTCAAATAAGGCAGGAAATGAGTCATAGGCCATTTATAAGTCGGTTTGACTAAATCAAAACCTAGAAATCAGGCTAATAAACTAATTAAGGCAAGTAATACGAATTAGGAGTCACAAATAAGGAAAATAGGTAAAAATCATAAAGAAGTACAACAGAAAAATATGATTTCAAACCTTAATTAGGCGGATAAAATCAATTATCCGCTGTTAATTTGACAGGACAAAGAATAATAGGCAAATATTAAAACGAACTGTGAGATAATTAAACAAACAACGGATTAGAACATATGCATGAAAAATCAGTTAAACAAGTAAAGAGCACCAGATTCAAACACTTAGAAACTTTAGAATCTTTTTGCAGAGAGCTTAAAGATGAAACCGTAGTTTTAGAAAAAGATTAAAATCGATTAATAGTAAGGAAAAATAGAAGGTTTTTAAAATAATAATACCAAATAAACTTAACATCATCTCAGATCTACAAGGATATGAACAAACTCAAGTAGAAATATATTAGGGTTTTGAAGAATCAAACGAGCTGAGAAAAATCCAGTTAAGAACCGGAGTTTCAAGACATAAACACAATAAATAACAATACTCACAAACATAGTGATGAACACAAGGAAAGTTCATCAAAAAGCGAAGAGTTGAAGCCAAGTCTGTGTTGAATCTCTTCGAGATTCTATCAAACAACAAAGAAATCGAATAGCCAGAAGAGATAGGAGGCCAGATAAGGCCCAAGATCGAAGGAATAAACCATGAATCAAAGGGGTTCAGGTGACGGCGATTTAGGGTTAGGAGAGGTTGAGAGAGAAGAGAGGAGGAAGGGATTTAGAGGGCGGCGGATTTTTAGAAGTGAGTAGGGTTTGGGGGGTTATGGGTTAATTAAAAAAGGAAATGGATCCTGGACTGTTGATCTTCTGAGATCAACGGCCAGGATTCTATCTGGGTTGGGGCGGGTTTAAGAATTGGGTTATGGGTTACTATTTGAATTGGGCTTGGGGTAATAATTTGGGCTAGGGTCCGAAATTAAACCAAATTAAAAGAGGCTATAAATACCCACTTAAGTGATAAAATAATTTGTAAAAATAGTTAATAAATAAATAAATGATTTTTATTCATAAAAATGATTTAAAGTATATACTTAATATTATAAACATACAAAAGGTCATTTTCTTGTGAAATAAGGTAATTATGCACGCATGGGTTATTATTGCAAAGTTATTGCAATTGCAACCCTAAAATGTAAATATGGTTATTCATGAGATAATTAAAACTTAGTATAAATATAAATGATAAAATTAAGCAATAAGATTATTATAAAACCATTTGTGATGCAATTAGTACATATTATATAATAAAATACTGGGATTAAAATCCTTTAAAAATGCATAAATTATGAAAAAATATTAATTGATGCTTATGCATTGTTTTGAAGATACATATGCATTTTGAAAATAATATAGGGAAAATTGTGTACCAACACACCACACTTATCAGCAGGAGGCTACATGGTATTTAGGATTGTCACTCTTTCTGTTTAATCTAGATCATGTGGTAGAGCTCAATTATAAGAATTCAAACTTCTAAATTCTGTTTTATTCCTAATACATTGATACCTCATCCAAATAGGCAGTTGGTAAGAGATTGAATGTGGCTGTGGAAGAATTAAGTCAGAGGAACTCGATTTTTGCATCATGCTTATGATGAATAAATGTGAGTTCCTCAGCAGATTATGTGTGTCTAAGACATGTAAGATTCTTGATAAGGATCCCTAAGGCATGCCTATCTATCCACCTATATGGTAAAAAGCAATAAGAGAATCAGAAGGCAGATACAAGTTTCAACAAGTAAAAGAAGTATGGTGAAGAAAGGTATGAGGTACCTAGTTGGTGAATATTATCAGTATTTACAAATGAGGTAGAGAAATATAAGTATTCTGAGTTACCTTCAACAATAATAGAGGTATGTAAAATTGTCCACACCCATCTCAGTTATGCTATATGGGAGCTAACAAATATAGTTTAAGAGCAGGATGGGATATCAGGATCCCACTGGGGTTAGAGTAACCCAAAATAGTGGATGATTATTATCATTAGCTAACATTTCCAAAGGATAGTGTAAACGTGGTAATAGATCTCCTTGCGAGATATCCGGATGGTGAACTCTATAATAGAATAGTCAGATATGAGTACTAGAATGTTCAGAAATTTAAGAAGATAAGCAGTGGAATGCTAGAAGGTTAAATATTTACCTTAGTATGACTCCTGCCCCTAGTAAAAAAAAGAGAGAGAGAATGTTAGGTGTCACGACCCCTGTTCTCCCTCCGTGAACATGCCCTGACGGCGCCTAGTCTCTAAAACTAGGTAAGCCTAACAATGCGGAAGATAAACCATAATTGCGGAAGAAAATAATTAAAACTATACTAGTAAAATAAACAACGTTTAAGGTGCTGCTCGGCACATACAATAACAGCTCTCAAAGCTAACACAATTCCCAAAACCCGGAATCTCACAAATCACAAGCTAAAGGATACATAAGAAGCTCTAACTCAAGAATGTCTAAACAAAGGAAAAATACTGAAAGGCTACATTTATTACAGAAGGTAGAAGTTGACTCCTCAGCCTGCGGACGTAGCAGATATACCTCGAAGTCTCTAAAGAAATGCCTCCTTCCAAGGCTGACAGAACTGAATGGGAGTACCTGTATCTGCACCACAAAAATGTGCAGAAGAGTAGCATGAGCACACCATGGCGGTGCCCAGTAAGTATCAAGACTAGCCTCGGTGGAGTAGTGACGAGAGACAGTCGAGACACCTACCGGTCGAATAAGCAGTATAATCATAGGTACAACGGAAATGATACATAAATATGTAAAGGCCGCACGAAGAGAACATTAATGCTATAATTCACCATAAGGGAGAAAGAACAGTACGCAACAATGAGGAAATGATAAATGATGATATGAAATGACAGTAAAAATCACAATCCAAATCCTAAGGTCACAACATAGTAAGGGGAAAACAAAACAATAACTCATAACCTATGATGATGTTTACATAAGGTCTTATTCAACTCTTTCCACAATCTTACCAAATATCGGTCAAACCACAACTCACGAAAACCCCAGCATCTGAAATCTAACACTTGGCATCCTGTTCCCCATCAGTCTCACAGTCATGCTGACAACTAACTGGCTAACTAGGGCCAATCTCACATATATAATAGATAAACGAGGGCGTACCTCAACCCTTAGAAAAAAGCAGGAGAAAATCACCCCTAATAGGAGTGTTCAACTACGTGTATGCTTGTGCAAGTGTTTTAACAAGAATTCTACCATCTAGTAACACAAAGGGAGAACAAACCGCACATACGATGTTCCCTCACAGCTCGCAACCGATAAGGCTCGTACAGGTAAGCAACCCACAATAACAATATCAAACAACATAGGAATGCCTCCACAGGCCGTCACAATTCTTTACAACTAACCCCTGACATAGCCCACCTTATTTCGCCACGTGTGCAAATAACCGTATATTAAGTTCCACCTTATTCCGCCTCACGTGCATCATAATGTTCCCGCCTTATTCGGACACATGCGCAACTCACATATAAGCATATAAACATATCTCGCCTTATTACACCGCATGTGCAATACATCAATATCAACAATAGCACGGTAGAAACCTCGTGCTTCGCTATATCAACAACCGCACGGTAGAAACCTCGTGTATCACAATGCCATCACTAGCACGGCAGAAACCTCGTGCATCACAATATCAGCACTAGCACGGCAGAAACCTCGTGCATCACAATATCAACACTAGCACGAAAAAAATCTCGTGCATCACAATGTCATCACTAGCATGGCAGAAACCTCGTGCATCACAATATCAACACTAGCACGGCAGAAACCTCGTGCATCATAATATCAGCACTAGCACGGTAGAAACCTCGTGCATCACAATATCAACACTAGCACGACATAAACCTCGTGCATCACAATATCAACACTAGCACGGCAGAAACCTCGTGCATCACAATATCAACAAGTACAACACAACAAGTGACAATGTTTAGAAGAACAACACAAGGAAATCAACTCATTTGCCTCCGTTCGCCAGGAGACGGTACAACTAGTTCACGAGGAGTAACCATATCAGAGAATACTAAGCGTAATAAGAACAATGCAACAAGGGAGAATAATATGAAAAAACAATTCCATAATACGTAGCTCCACAAAAAGGAAGTTAACAAATCAAATAATTTGAAGTGAGGAATCATCAACCAAACATAGGATATCTAACTTCTTTTACAGTTGGGCAAGTTACGAAGAATGTACAATGATTTACATTAAGGATGGGCAGAGGAAAGATAACCGTAACCTCCATTAAGACCAATTAATTACATGAGAGGTACTAATGATTTCCAAATAGAGACAAGCAATTACGAAAGATAACGTGACTATGGAAATGTATGGATCTTGAGTTAAACCAAGCAAGAGTCAATTAGGCGACAAGAATAATCCAAAAAGGGCAAATAATTTCCAGGTAAACACATGTAGAGGCGAAACTAATAACAGGGAACTCAATCATATCAAAAACAACTTCATACTTAGTAATTACAAGGAGATAAGAACCTAATAAGGGCAAATTTTCCACAAATAAATCCGAGCATGCACTCGTCACCTCGCGTACAAGGAATACGATCAACAGAGAAGAATCAAATCATAAGGGGAAGTCCCCCATACAGGGTTAGGCAAGATACATACCTCAAACCAGCTCAAAATCAACTAAAAACCAGGTTCTCGCCACGAGTACTCGACTCCAAATAGCCCATATCTATTCAATTCAATTGCATATCGTGAATAACATCTCAAGCAACTGATTCTATGATTTAACTCAAAGCTAAGACGCGAAATTAGGTAAATTTGCCCAATAAGTTCCCCAGGCCCACATCTCAGAATCGGGTAAAAATTATATTTTCCGGACGCCCATTCACTAACGAGTCTAAACATATGAAAATATCTCAAATCGGAGGTCAATCACCCACTCAAACCCCTATTTTAGAAAAACCTATGTTCTACCCAAAACACCCAATTTCACCCATGGAAATCTTTGATTTTAGGTTGAAAACATGTTAAATGATGTTAATGATTGAAAGAATTGAGTAAAACCAACTTACAAATGATTTGGAAGAATTCTTGTTCTTGGAAAAATCGCCTAAGTGTGTTTGAGTTTGAGAAAATATGAAAATGGAGTCAAAATTCGGTTTAAGTGCATTGCACGCCACTGGTTGGCATGGGAATTGCGAACTGGAGTTCGCAATTGCGAACCCTTAAGAAATTTCCAGCTTTCACATTTGCGATCCATGTGTCGCATTTGCGACCTTAGGTAGAAGAGGGAAGTTCGCATTTGTGATGGCAGACGCCGCATTTGCGACCACCCTTCGCATTTGCGAACCTCTTGGTCGCATTTGCGATCAGGATTGCCCAGACCCACCTTCGCATTTGCGATACTCGCTTCACAAATGTGAAGCCTGTAGACCTGTGCACCAGCAAATTTTTCCAAGTTCAAAAAATTAAATCCGTGGCCTATCCAAAACCCACCCGAGCCCTCGGGTTTCCAAACCAAATATACAAACTACCTCAAAAACATCCTATGAACTTATCTGTGCGATCAAATCGCCAAAATAACATCATATTCATCGAATTAAGCCTCAACATCCATGAATTCTATCAAATTTTCATAAAACATCAAAATTTTCCATTTTAAGTCCGAAACACGACAAACGAGATCCGTTTTCAACCAAACTTTACAAAAAGGACTTAAACCATATATAAGACCTGTACCAGGTGCCGGAACCAAAATACGGGCCTGATACCATCGCTTTCTAATCAAATTTCATTATAAATTACCTTAAATATTTTCATAAAACAATTTTTTCTCAAAAATTCATTTCTCGGGCTTGGGACCTCCGAATTTGATTCCGGGCATACGCCCAAGTCCCATATTTTCCTACGGACCCTCCGGGACCCTCAAATCACGGGTCCGGGTCCGTTTTCCCAGAATGTTGACCGAAGTCAAATTTATTCATTTTAATATAAAAACATAGCATCTTTTCACAAAAATTCATATTTAAGCTTTCCGGCTACGCACTCGGACCGTGCACACAAATCGATGCAACCCTAAATGAGGTTTCCAAGGCTTCGAAAGCACGAAATGGGTAAGAAAATGGGTGATGACCCCTTTGGGTCGTCACATTAGGCGTCCCAAGAAACAAGTGAGATGAAGCAGGGGGAGCTAAAAGTTAAGGAATATTATGTTGAAGTCTTGAAATAAGGTGATAGGTAGAAATATTAGCAAGAGAAAAGAAGAGAGTCAATGAAACATTATGAGTAAATGTAATAAATGAGTGATAACGGTAAATCAAAATATGATAGGATGACAGAGTCTTTCGCCAAGTGAAGGAAAAGACAAGAGGAGACAAGCCTTGAGACAATAAAAGTATAAGCCCTAAAGTCATATCCTCATTGCCAGAAGGAAAAGTTAGACCCCCGAGTAATAGTAATTAGTATGGGATAGTAAGGAAGAAATCAAATAGAACATGAATTAGGGACCGAAGGATTTGATAAGAGTAGGCATCATGAGAATTTCACAGATCAAATTCCGGTGATAATAGAATGAATAATTGAAGAATAACCTTTATAGTTCATTCACGAAGACGCTTCCCAAAAGCAAGCACTATGAGCAGAGTTAAGTTTAGGGGACTAAATGTGCCAGTTACACCAGGTGTCACCCTTGTGAGTAAGAAATTCAAATATCCCTAATGTAGAAGGGCTACCGCAAAGCGAGTAATATGTCAGTGAAGATGTGAAAAAAAAATACCAAAGATGAAGAGGCAACTATCGAATGGTAAATGAAGAATGCGGTAAAAAGTTGAAGGGAATGAGATTGCATTTATTCATATCCTGCAGATATGATATGACTCTAGAACATTATGCAAGCATGACATGGGGAGAATCAATAAGGGTTTTGCACTCGATGATATTCATAAATAAGATGGAATGAACCCTCGATACATCAGGATCTCGTACAAGAGGTAAGTTAAGACAAAATACATAACCCTAGAGGGGTTACACATAATACAAATATGAGAATGGACCAACGGGTAGTCTGTAGTTCACTCAGGAAGAGCCTAGATATATCTAAATAAGAGGTCATAGATAAATCAACAGACCGTGCATGATAAATGTAGTGAAACCCAGCATAGGGAATTCGTCCTCGCATATATGATGCCATCATGATCCTTGAGTAATATTAAGATAGGAGGTTGGGTAGTTAAAGGTACCGTATAAGTGTTGCAGAAATAAAAGAAAGTGTCACTAGGGAGATAGTCAAATTTCACTTCAGAAGCAACACTACAAGTATAAGGGCATGGATGTAAGTAACTAAGGATAATAATAGGCGAGTAAGAACATCAAAATTTTATTTGGGTATATGATGTAATAAGATCTCAGCCTTACAAGAGTCAGAAGTTCTTCCCTAAGTACTACAATGAATGCCTTGCTGAGGAAATAAGGAAGAATGTTTCCACCTAAGTATAGTGACCTAAAGAGGAAATGATCTTGTCAGAAAAGTCTCATTACAACATTATATGAACTCCATAAGTAAGTGGCACTTATCGTGGCTAACAAAAAAAAAATCAAAAGTGTTGTTTGAGATCATATGAGTTACAGGGAATTCCAGTATTTGTGGGCAGTAAGATAAGCCAAGGATTCATTCAAGAAGTGGCAGAACGACCAGGAAAAGTGATTGCTTAACTTTGAAGACAACTGAGAAGGCACGAGAGGAAATCTATGGTGCTAGCAAGTTAAATAAAGGTTGTGAGTAGTATATATAGATATGTGTAGGTAGCAAGATAACATATTGTAGAGTGATAAAACGTTTGGTAGATAGGAGTATGGATAAGAAAAGGTGAGTGAGAAGGTGACGAGAACTCCTCAGAATTAAATTCATCACTGATGGTTTACATAAGTTGTAGAACGCTCTATACATCCTGAATGAACTCAGAGTAGTCTAAGACTAGGATAAATTAGAAGAGATGAAATGGTACCCTGGTAGTAGAATAAGGGTGTATGTTTGATAGATAAGAGGATGACGTTTAGGCCATTGATTGAGTAATGATTTAAAGAAAAAAGGATTTCATGGATGAAACAGGATTAGAATACCCCCTCCCCCCATATGATCGACCACATTGGGACACGATCAAATACGGTTATTGGAATATAGTATCGTCCCTAAGTGGATCAGGAAAATCACTTCAGATGTTCCTCGATGAGATGTGAGCCCTAGTGACAATATATTACATAAGAGGTTTCAAGTTATCTGTGGTAGATTATAGATCAACATTAAGGTGAATCAACAATAGATGGATGAAAGTTACAAATATAAGATGAGATTAGGTTGTCATTCTTAAGATGAACAATATTAAGGAAGCATTAAATGTCTTAGATTTATACATATAGGATAAGCGGTGAGAGAGTAACCTAGAGTTGGGTGGAAGGCCTCAATAATAATAAATTGAAGTAAGAGTTATGGTACAGTATGAACTACCTAGTTGTGGTAAATCCATAAGCATAGATAACTGAGGCTATGAAACAAGATATAGCAATAGTCGTAAGTTTAACAAAATACCAAGAAAAGAACTTTAGTACACCTATAGATGCCCAAAAGGACAGCTTCTCGTAGTACTATATATGTTCACAATGTGAAGCCTAGAGATTGGTAAATAGCTAACAAAAAATGAGACAAGAGTCGCATTGTCACACATTTAAGGTTATATTCGTACAGGTTGCATGAAAGAAGGTAGAAACAGTTATGATACTGGAAGAATTTCAACCACAAGGGTAAAGACCCGTAAAATTTTACGTCTAAAAACAATGCCCGAATGGGTCCCCATGTGGTTATAACTATAGAAATTCTTAAAATGGATTGTGGAGTAAAAAGTACCCCCCGGGACTTAAAAGATAAAATTTTCTAGAATTGTGCGGGTCTGCGGTCCACTATGCGATCGTAGATCAGGTATGCGGACCGCATAGTGGTCGTACACCTGGACAATTGCTATCTATTTTGAGTACAGCTATGCGGCCCATAATGCGATCGCATTTCATGAATGCAGGCTGCATTTTTGCACCTCTATTTTTGCGGAGGGAGTTATGCGACGCACTATGCAATCGCATAACAGGTATGTAGACCGCATAGTGGTCGCATACATGGGCAGTCTGCTTTCCTTTTTGGCCCATCTGAAGGCCATTTATGTGACATGTATGCGGACCGCATAACAGGAATGCGATCGCATTCCTGACCGCATACCTCCTTCGGGGCATCTAATTTCTAATTTTAAAACCCGACCCCCAGTTTAATAAAACACCCCTCCCCTTCATTTTTAAAGACTATCTGATCAAAATAGAGAGAAGTGAGAGTGGGTTCAAGTGGGAGAAGTCATCATCTTCCCCAAGTTGGTCCTCCATCTCTACTCAGGCTTGGAATTAATCGAGTAGTCGTCATCTTCTTCACCATAAGAGGTAAGCCTCCACCACATTTCCTTAAATTTTATTATTTTAGTTAGAATATGACACACATAGGTTGGTTCCTGAAGACGAGAGATAAGACCTTGCATGCATGTGAATAATCTTCTATAATCTAGAAAAGGGAAGTAGGCTAGGGCAACCTTTCACTAAAAAGGGGGCTAGTTAATCTAAAGGACCACATAGTATTTGATAAAATGCCCAAATGAGTTCAAGGATCCTATCTCTATGTTTTAATGTGTCACATTGTAAATTAGATTGAAGGCATTAGAAGGTCCGGTGATTTGGGATAGAAATTAAAGGGAAATTCCAACTCGAGGTATGTGTGGCTAACCCTAATCCTCATAGGATAAGCCCGTTGTGGTCATTTTCTAGGTATGACCCTCTTATTGACCTTCTACGAAAATTATGTGCTCTATGTGCTTAATTGAGGAATTCTTATTTCCATGTTCCTATATGCTACCACCATGATATCTTGCTAGTGGAATGTAAAAATGTTGACCATCATGTTAATGTTGACCATCATGTTCTTTCTTATTGTGTGTGTGCTCCTATTATATGATGGGTGTGAAAAATGTAAAAGGGTGGATTGTCATGAAATATGAGTAAAGATATGGTACTGATGTGAAATGTGAAACACGAGGTTGAACTGTTACGAAACATGAAACAATGGATTAGGAAATTGTAAAATATGGATTAATGGATCGGATGGTTATGGAATATGGATTAAAGGATGAATTGTCATGAAAAATGAATTAAAGGACTCTAAAGATATGAATGATGAATCCAAGAGCAATATGTGTTGGGAACAAAAAGGTTAAAAATGATGTAAGTGACCTAAAACATCCATAATTGTACCACGAGAATGTCACAGGGTTAAGAAGGCCTATCCGTTCTGGCTGGGATAGGAATCCATGCCGTACATATGGATGACTTGATGTTATGATATGATTATGATTTGATGATGATTATTGTCCTCACTATTTTCAGTTGAGATGGGCTAGCCGATCGGGCAGAGATCGGACTCCATGTGCTGTGCACGAGCCATGATGTTATCCTAGCCGATTCGGGCAAAGATCGGACTCCGTGAGAACAAGCCACAGTGGTTATATGTGATGTGATTGAAATTCGGACCTCACCTAGGATGGCTTAGCCGATCGAGCAGGTATCAGACTCCGTGTGACAACGACACGGTGGATCACTAATAATAATAATAAGACGAAACTTAAAAGTACATTAACCAAAAGCTGGCAAACGGGATATGGGATATGGTAATTCTTGTTATGATTCTCCATGGTTCAGTGTACTGTTGTATAATGCCTCTGTTCATGTTTAACTGATGTTGTTTATCCTACCTGGAGTAGGTTTGTTTATACATACTAGTACTATTCAATGGTACTAACGTCCATTTTGCCGGGGCGCTACATCTTTTATATGGATGTAGGTGGTTCCATAAAAGGTATCTTTGATCGTCGATTGTGGTTCCTACCCTTCATCTCTTCAGCAGACCTGGTGAGCCCTACTTTCTCTCGAGGCCGTGTGTCGTACATGTTGTCTTATTTTGTATATGTCATTTCTTTTGAGGTATAGCTGGGGACTTGTTGTCAGCAGGTATATGTATTCTTCTCCGTACTCTTAAAGGCTCCATGGATGTTTTGTGGGTTGTATATATGTATTTGGGGTAGTTGTCGTGCTCGTTTGTGATCACGATTCCATATCGGGCGTGTTGTATTTTAGAATGTATGTTTTGGGAAGATTAAATGTTGAAAATGTTAAAAAAGGAAATTTGATTTATGTTATAAACACATGCTTTGATTCTATTTTGTTGTTTCACTTATAAGTGTGCATTATGAACACGGGGAAATGCGTTGTGTAGGAAAGGCAATCCAGGTCCACTTGACCGGGTTCATCTGGTTGGGCGCCGGTCTCGTCCCTCGATTTTGGGGCGTGAAAAAATTGGTATTAGAGCCTAAGGTTTTAAAAGTGTCCTAGGATGTCTCGGAGCCGTGTCTAGTAGAGCCCTTCTTATCGGTGTGTTCTCGACCACACCTATAATTAGGGGGCTACATGGACATTTAGGAATTTCACCTTTCTTTGATACTCCGATTGTGTGATAGAGATCAAGTTAGGGAATTAGTTTTCTCTCCAAGCCTTACTCTCAAAATGAGTACTCATGATGCCATAATCCGCGAATTTGAAGCCATGAGGAGGGAGTGATCCCACCATTGAGTCCGAGGAGATTGCCCAAGGACTTGTTACGAGAATGTATTGAGTTGTGGAGGGATTGGTAGAACCTATCGCTAAGAGGGGAGTGTCCTTGTCCCTATTGACTTACTGCACCACCAAATCCTATAGTATATCGGCATGGTACCAACGTACGTTAGGGATGTGGAGTCGAGGGGCATCTATTCAGTTATTTCCCTATCAACCTAAGGTCACCAAGTAAGTCACTCCTCAGCACAACCAATGTACTCTTGTTGTATATGTACATCCATATTGAAGAACTTTCATAGGCATGGTCTTAGTAAATGTTGAAGTCACAAACCATTGCATGCACCTACTCGTTGAACGATATCCAATATTTCTTGAATCCACTCTACCGCAAATTTTCTTATATGCAATCTCTTATGACATCGAGCTCTATAACCATGTCCTTGAATTGAGTTGTAGCTATAGAATTACAATTTTTGACACACCTTTCTAAACTCTAATAGTGGACTATACCTGAAGAATTTCTTCCCGAATGAATGTATGGACAATTCTAATATTTTCACACAAAATAAAAGGATATTTTCTCTCGACCATTTATTCTTCTATATTCGAAACCCTAGGCCCTTTCTCTTCAAGTTTTTGCATCATCTGAATGTTGACATAGTGCCATAGTGAAGATCTTCGTTTGTGTCATCATCATCTCTAGTATGGTAGTGCCCTCACTCTATTTTTTTTTAGGCTTTCATTTTGGCCTAGTGGTCGAAATCGGCAAGATTTTTCCTTGTTTGGCGAGAATCTCCCTCTTCTCCGACAAGTTATTTTCTGAATTTGGTCTGATAAATTACTTTTAAACATTATTAAATCTCCATCGAAGCTGGGGTCCGTTGAGCCTCCATGTCGCTGGATCATAATGTTTATTCTTGTTGCCCATCTTATTCTTGAAGGTTGTTCTTCTCCTGGTTGTAAGGGAGACGAGCATTTTTGCTCCTCCTTTGGGTTGCATAATACTTATTTGAGTGTCGCTATACATTAATTTCTCTATGTTGCTATGAATCCAACTTATTTTGATGTTTGTAGTGGCTCCCCTAGCCGAGAAGCTATTTAGTTTACTCCTAAAACATCAAGTTCCCTTTTCGTTAGTTCATCTAGTATACCCGGTTTTCCCCTAGCTGATGACCCATTTATCAGATCCAATTTCAAGGGCTGAAGAAAAAGCATAATTGTGTCACTGGTATCTAGAAATGCAATTTCTTTTATCAATTGTAATCCACCCGAACTCTTTACCAATTCCGCTAAATATAGGAAATGGGATAGATGTAACAATACCTTTATTTTCTGCTTAACTAGTTTTCGGTCCTCTAATATTACTGGGTTTTCAATATTCTGACATAACTAAAGATATAGAATTATAGGTGGAAAGACAAGTCAATCCATCCTCTTACTTTAACTATGAACTTGCTTCATTCACTATTGGCTATATTATTCCTTCTCAATCTTATCCCCTTAGAAGCACTATCTTTAAAGGTTGAACTCTGAACTAGAAAGAGTAGCTTTAATTTTAAAAATACTTCTAGATATCTGGTCAATGGATTAATAAGTGCCACAAATTACATGGGTTCCCACTTCACTTCAAGTTGATCAAGGGTTGATAGCATGCCGCAATTTGTGAACCACCTATGCATGTGTTAATCTAACAATCATCTTTCCAGTCTAACTCCTGCTTCTAGTTTTGGGGTTCACAAGGAGAAACACTCCTAGTAACACATTAATATGTCAAGCCTTTCTCTCGGCCAATTCTTATAGCATCTCCCAATTTGGTTGGTAATAACTGGTTTTGTAGATGTGTGTTGTAGTTCTTTGTTGTGAAGTATAGTTGCTAAACATAATTGGATTTTTAAATTCTGGAGCTATAAATCATGTGATTATATGCGGATATCTTCTTTCAAAAATTTAGCTCCTCGCAATCCCTTATATTATCACCTTTCCTAGTGGTTACGATGTAAAGGTCACTTCTATAAGCTCTCTCACTTCCTTTTCATTTGTCTTGCATCATGCGTTGTTCACCCATAATCTTCAATGCGATATTATCTCAATTTCTCGACGAGTTATCCAACTATATGATTTGGTTTAATTAGCCTCACTTTTATGTACTCTACAAGTTCCCTGAGAGTGGGCAAATTCCCCCTTTACTACAGACTTCTTGTCTTCAACTCTGTTTAAGCTTGTTGATTCCAAGTGGTGCTCCCTTACTATCTATTTTCATCTGGTAACTCTCCTTGTGAATCTAATTTTATGCCTTATGGCATCAAGGGTCGGGGTATGTTCCGTTTGTTAGGATAAAAGATATTGCTCGCACTCCTTGTCAGATTTTCTCCTATAACAATGATCTCCCTGCTCTGCTTGTCCCTATGACTAGATAACTCAGGTTACTCGTCTTCGATAAGTGCATTAGACTTCTCACCCTTTCATAATTTTTCATATGGTCACTTCGAGGCCTTATTCTACAGTAACTCGTAATTATTTTAAGTACTTTCTCGCCATTGTTGACAATTTTCTAGGGCTATGAGGCTTGTCTCATGGGTTCCAAAAGTAATGATTTTCCTTAAAGTTCAAGATTAAATTTCCATGATTTCAATACAAAGTGTGTCCCCTTTTCAAAAGTCATAAATGGGTCGGATTTGATGAGGTTATGTGGCTCTCTTCTGACTCGGATCCTAGGAGTATTGACAACGTCATTGTCATGTATGGGAATTTTTCTACCTCTGGCATTCCACCGCCTTAGGAAGGGTTAGATTGTTCGAATTATGATAGTCTCATAAGTAGCTAACTGCTTTCCATCCTCATGCGTTTGTGGCATAAAGTCCTTGTGTCGCTTATTGTTAGGAGTGAAATCAAATTCCACGTATTTCATTGCGGCCTCAATCAAACCCATGTTGCAATAGTGTTACCATTGAGCTCAACTACTTACCGTACACTCAGGGACACAACCGATGTATCCTACTTGATCACTTCTTTAAAATCTCAAGTTCACATACATGGTATCCACCTTATCTAAGAATACTAGTTACCACTGTGCTTCACTTATCTGATAATTAATGTAGTCACCTAGATTAAACCATGTCGACATCGCTAATAGAAATCCTCATGTCTCATAGAATATAACCTCATGAAATACTTTTCTCAGCACATTAACGGATTCCTGAATAATTCCATCCCAATCTTCAACTCCGTTGCTCCTTACTGTATTAAGTCTATTGTATTGAAGGTTCAAACGTGTCAAAGTCACCCTGTGATCTCATATAATCAGTAGGTAATTTTATGGACAATTTATTATGGCACATCTTAGAGTAATCGTGAAGGCCAGCACGGGTTTAGTTTGGGTTTTCGCATAGAGATTTAGAATTCAAGAGGGTGAACCGATTATTCTCAATAATTTTCCCTATAGATGTTATATGAATTGATAATTAAGAGTGCATAAGCGCATTTCCCATTAGGTCGCACTAGGAGTATAATGTTTTCCCGTAGTTGTTCCTCATGTATTTGTGTTTTCGCATGTCTATGCCTAAAAAGGTAGTTGGAGATCCTTTGTGTATCATCCTGGTGTAAATTATCGAAGGTGAAGTTAATGGGTAGTTAGATTATGCGAGGTATCTAGCTATCATCTTTGTTAGATAATTTTAGGGGTTGGGATTGCTTCCGTGAATTTGTTATGGCAAAGCTTTTAAGTCGAAGGGGCCACCTTGAAGGCCGAAAGTGTCGTGGGAAGCAGAAAATGAAATGAAAGAGAAATATCCCCACTTGTTTGAATATGTCCTGTAGTGGTTTTGAAGGTTGTCATCTCTAAGCAATTACATTGGTGTCAAATTTTGTGGAAAACACTCCACTCCCCTAATTACCCTACTATTTTGACTTCTCAAACTTTGTGCCATAAATGTATATGTTGTTGTGATTAGTTGGATTATGTGCAACTCATCGTAATAGCTGGATTATGTGCAACTCATTGTAAAAGTTGAATTATGTGCAAAATTGTGGAGTTAACTGAACAAGTGTGGCTTGTGGAAGTAATTGAATTATATGCAACTTGTTGAAATGACCGGATTATGTGCAAGTTGATAGAGTAACTGAAAATGTGTGGAATTGGTTAAAATGTGTTTCGGGGGCTCTCTGACAGGTAGATAAGCCTAATTACAAAGGAAACTCTGGCGGTATTTTCAGGAAATATCGGAGTTAGTAAAAATTTGGGGGTGGGTATGTTTTGTGTTCTCCTAACTAAGTGATTCCCCGATCCTCATTCGAGGATGAATGATTCTAAGTGGGGGAGGATGCAAAGACCCGTAAAGTAGAAAAAATTCTTAAAACGAACCCTTGTGGAGTGAAAAGTACACCCAGGACTTAAAAGATAAAATTTTCCAGAATTGCGCGAGTTAGCGGTCCACTATGTGATCGCAGGTCCGCATACCTAGACAGTTGTTGTCCATTATGAGGACAGCTATGCATCCCAAAATGAGATCGCATTTTACGAATGCGGGCCGCATAATTGTCGCATTCTTGCACCTCTATTTTTGCGGAGGGAGTTATGCAACGCACTATGCGATCGCATAACAGGTATGCATACCGCATAGTGGTCGTATACATGGGCAATCTGCTTTCCTTTTTGGCTCATCTGAAGGCCATTTATGCGACAGGTATACGGACCGCATAACAGGAATGCGATCGCATAACTGCTTCGGGGTTTCTAATTCCTAATTTTAAAACCCGACCCCCAATTTAATAAAACACTCCTCCCCTTCATTTTTAAAGACTATCTTATCAAAATAGAGAGAAGTGAGAGTGGGTTCTAGTGACAGAAGTCCTCATCTTCCCCAAGTTCGTCCTCCATCTCTACTCAGGCCTGGAATTAATCGAGTAGTCGTCATCTTCTTCACCATAAGAGGTAAGCCTCCACCCCATTTCCCCAAATTTTAAGATTTTAGTTAGAATAGGACACACATAGGTTGGTTCTTGAAGATGATATTTAAGACCACACATGCATGTGAATAATCTTCTATAATCTAGTAAAGGGAAGTAGGCTAGGGCAACCTTTCACTAAAAAGGGGGATAGTTAATCTAAAGGACCACATAGTATTTGATAAAATGCCCAAATGAGTTCAAGGTTCCTAACTCTAAGTTTGAATGTGTGACACTGTAAATTAGATTGAAGGCTTTAGAAGGTCCAGTGATTTGGGATAGAAATTAAAGGGAAATTCCAACTCGAGGTATGTCTGACTAACCCTAATCCTCATAGGATAAGCCCGTTGTGGTCATTTTTCGGGTATGACTCTCTTATTGACCTTCTATGGAAAGTATGTGCTCTATGTTCTTAATTGAGGAATTCTTATTTCCATGTTCCTATGTGCTACCACCATGATATCTTGCTAGTGGAATGTATACATGTTGACCATCATGTTCTTTCTTATTGTGTGTATGATCCTATTATATGATGGGTGTCAAAAATGTAAAAGGGTGGATTGTCATGAAATATGAGTACAGATATGGTACTGATGTGAAATGTGAAACATGAGGTTGAACTGTTACGAAACATGAACCAATGGATTGGGAAATTGTGAAATATGGATTAATGGATCGGATGGTTATGGAATATGGATTAAAGGATGAATTGTCGTGAAAAATGAAATAAATGAATCTAATGATATGAAAGATGAATCCAAGAGCAATATTTGTTGGGAACAAAAAGGTTGAAAATGATGTAAGTGATCTAAAACATCCATAATTATACCAGGAGAATGTCCTAGGGGTGAGAAGGCCTATATGGTCTGGCTGGGATCAGACTCCATGTGGTACACATGGATGACTTGATGTTATGATATGATTATGATTTGATGATGACTATTGTCCTCACTGTTTTCAGTTGAGATGGCGTAGCCGATCGGCCAGTTATCAGACTCCGTGTGCTGTGCACAAGCCACGGTGTTAGCCTAGACGATTCGGGCAGAGATCGGACATCGCGAGAACAAACCACGGTAGCTATATGTGATATGATTGAAATTCGGACCTCATCTAAGATAGCTTAGACGATCGGGCAGATATCAGACTCTGTGTGATAACGACACGGGGGATCAATAATAATAATAACAAGACGAAACTTAAAAGTACATTAACCAAAAGATGGAAAAACGGGATATGATATGTGGTAATTCTTGTTATGATTCTCCATGGTTCAGTGTACTATTATATGATGCCTCTGTTCATGTTTAACTAATGTTGTTTATCCTTTCTGGAGTAGGTTTTCTTATACCTACTAGTACTATTCAATGGTACAAACGTCCCCTTTGCCGGGGGCGCTACATCTTTTATATGGATGTAGGTGGTTCCATACCAGGTAGCTCTGATCGCCGATAATGGTGCATTCCCTTCATATCTTTAGCAGTCTTGGTGAGCCCCACTTCATAAGAGATATTTCTTAATAGAAGGATAAGTGCATTAGTTAACATTCGAGGACGAATGTTCCAAAGGGGAGAATAATGTTACACCCCATGTTTTCGTACGTGAGAGTACGTCGCAAATCAATTGATGTAAGCTCAGAAATAAGATTATATTTAGAAGCATATAAAGTAAGTTAATCATATTACCTTGGAGGTTACAATTATTTAATATCATAAATAACGAGTACCAAGAGGGTTGGAAAGCTTAGAAGCTAAACCAATTGAAGAAAATATGTTTCATCCGAAATCAAAGAGTTTTGAATGCTATAACATGTACTTTAAGGTGAGACTATGGTTCATTACATGATAAGGAGTTTATTTTATGAGTTAATTTTGTCGTATGATAGTCGTGTGCTACGTTTTGAAGTCAAGAAAGTTGTGGAACAATAGTTGGCAAAGGTCTTCACAAGTTGCATTCATAAATTTGTTGAGCCTTAGGTCAAATGTAGCTGAGGTTTTCACCCAATATACTTCGAATTAATAGATGATCTACCTGCCAAACTGAATATCTATAAGTCTAATTTCTAACTCATTTAACCGTTCATCAATACGACATCAGAGTAGAGAGATAATCGCGTTTTTGCAAGACTGCGAAAAGTAGCTCCCATGGGACCCACAAAGTCGGTGTAAACTCCAGCTTGTATTTAAGTCAATTTCTAAATTATTTCATTCACTCTTATCTTCAAAACAATTCCTAAACCCTCCTAAATGCTCTCCAATGGTTCCTCCATGACTCTAGGGTGAAAAGCTAAGACAAAAACATGAATCCAACGCTAGAAACCCATGGTGCTTACTAGATCGTAGTTCTTCATCTTGTGGATGTTTTGGAGGGTTCTTCAAAGTGAAGTAACCTCATGTATCGTCTGGTTCATGTTGATTAAGGTAATAATCATTCATTTCTTCATACATATTAGATTTTCAAGGAGAACTACAAGTGTTTACGCTCCAACTTGAACACCAAAATTTGATTTAAGAAGAGAATACAACACCTATAGTGTTGTGGTGTCATTGAGGATAATTGTGGGCTGTGTTTGGCCGAAATTTCAAGTGCTTGGTACTGTCTAAGGTGAGTATAACAGCCTACTAATTTCACATAAGCTTTCTTGTATTTTGGTCTAGTTGTTAGGATAATAAACCACAAGATAATACTTGGATTAGATTAAGTCACTTCTATGGTGTTGTATTGCAATTGAGGGTTGTTGTAAGCTAAATATAACTTGGATTACAACTTGAAGCTACTGCGGTAGGTATGTGTATTGTGTTCTTGCAGGTGCTTACGGTTGTATTGATGTAGATTAGGTTAAATAGTTGGACTAGACATGAACTAGTGAATAAAGTTCCCAATTGAAGAAAGCTGGAGTTGTCGATTGTTTTCTTTGATATAAATATATGGTATAAGGATGGAATCATTGATGAATTACTTCATTATAATATTAATGATGTTTTTAAGTTAATGTAAGGAGTCTATAAGGTGTGATATGGGTTAAATGGTTTCCAATCGAGCTTTTCGCTCAAAATGATATAATTAGAGAGCTTATTTGTGATGACCCAATGGGTCATCACCCACTTTCTTACCCATTCCATGCTTCCGAGGCCTTATAAACCTCATTTAGCATTGCCTCAATTTGCGTGCACGGTCCAGGTGCGTAGCCGGAAAGCTTAAATATGAAATTTTGTGAGAAAAATGTTAACTTTTATTATTAAAATGAATAAATTATACTTCGGTCAACATTATGGGTAAACAGACCCGGACCCGTGATTTGAGGGTCCCGAAGGGTTCGTAGGAAAATATGGGACTTGGGCGTATGCCTGGAATCGAATTCCGAGGTCCCAAGCCCGAGAAATGAATTTTTGAGTAAAATTATGTTCTGAAAATATTTAAGGAAATTTTATAATGAAATATGATTAGAAAACGATGGTATCGGGCCCGTATTTTGGTTTTGGCGCCCGGTACAGGTCTTATATATGGTTTAAGTCCTTTTTGTAAAGTTTGGTTGAAAACGGATCTCGTTTTTCGTGTTTCGGACTTAAAATGGAAAATTTGATGTTTTATGAATATTTGATAGAATTCATGGATTTTGAGGCTTAATTCGATGAATATGATGTTATTTTGGCGATTTGATCGCACGGATAAGTTCATAGGATGTTTTTGAGGTAGTGTGTATATTTGTTTTGGAGCCCCGAGGGTTCGGGAGGGTTTTGGATAGGCCACTGATGCTTTTTGAACCTTGGAATTTGCCGGTGTAGCTGAATCAGCAGGCTTCACATTTGTGAAGCTAGCATCGCAAATGCGAAGGTGGGTCTGGGCAAGCCTAATCGCAAATGCGACCAAGAGTTTTGCAAATGCGAAGGGTAGTCGCAAATGCGACGTCTACCATCGCAAATGCGAACTCCCCTCTTCTGCCTAAGGTCGCAAATGCGACATATGGATCGCAAATGCGAAAGCTGGGAATTTCTGAAGGGTTCGCAATTGCGAACTCCAGTTCGCAATTCCCATGCCAACCAGTGGCCTGCAATGCAATTAAAACGAATTTTTGACTCCATTTTCATATTTTCTCAAACTCAAACACACTTAGGCGATTTTTCCAAGGACAAGACTTCTTCCAAATCATTTGTAAGTTGGTTTTACTCAATTATTTCAATCATTAACATCATTTAACATGTTTTCAACTTAAAGTCAAAGATTTCCATGGGTGAACATGGTGAGAACGTGGTTTCTAGTTGATTTTGAGCCGGTTCGAGGTAAGTATCTTGCCTAACTTTGTGTGGGGGACTTCCCCTTATGATTTGAGTCTTCTCTGTCGATTGTATTCCTTGTACGCGAGGTGACAAGTGCGTGCTCGGATTTATTTGTGAAAAATTTTCCCTTATTAGGTTCTTATCTTCTTATAATTTCTGAGTATGAAGTTGTTTTTGATATGATTGAGTTCCCTGTTATTAGTTTCGCCTCTACATGTGTTTACATGGAAATTGTTTGCCCTTTTTGGTTTATTCTTGTTGCATAGTTGACTCTTGCTTTGTTTAACTGAAAATCCCTACCCTTCTATAGTCGCGTTACCTTCATAATTGCTTGTCTCTATTCGGATATCATTAGGATCTCTCATGTGATTAATTGGTCTTAATGGAGGTTACGGTTATCTTTCCTCTGCTCATCCTTACTTGAAATCATTGTATATTCTTCGTAACTTGCCCAACTGTAAAAGAAGTTAGATATCCTATGTTTAGTTGATAATTCCTTATTTGAAATTATTTGATTCATGATAACTTCCTTGTTGTTGAACTACGTATTATGGAATTGTTGTTTCATATTATTCTCCCTTGTTGCGTTGTTCTTATTACGCTTAGTATTCTCTGTTATGGATACTCCTCGCGAACTAGTTGTACTGTCTCCTAGTGAACGGAGGCACCTGAGTTGATTTCCTTGTGTTGTTCTTGTAAACATTGTTATTTGTTGTGGTGTACTTGTTGATATTGTGATGCACGAGGTTTCAGCTGTGCGATTGTTGATATTGTGATGCACGAGGTTTCTGCCTTGCGATTGTTGATATTGTGATGCACGATGTCTCTGTCGTGCGGTTGTTGATATTGTGGTGGAGAGGTTTCTGCCGTGCGATTGTTGATATTGTGATGCACGAGGTCTCTATCGTGCGATTGTTGATATTGTGATGCACGAGGTTTCTGCCATGCGATTGTTGATATTGTGATGCACGAGGTATCTGCCGCGTGGTTGTTGTTGAGGGGTTGCACGAGGTCTTTGTTGTGCTATTATTTCTATTGATGTATTTCACATGCGGCGTGATAAGGCAGGATATGTTTATATGCTTATATGTGGGTTGCACATGTGGCGGCATAAGGTGGGAACATTATGATGCACGTGTGGCGGAATAAGGCGGCACTTATTATATTGTTATTTGCACACGTGGCGAAATAAGGTGGGCTATATCAGGGGTTAGTTGTAAAGAATTGTGACGTCCTGTAGAGGCATTCCTATGTTGTTTAATATTGTTATTGTGGGTTGCTTACCTGTACGGGACTTATTGCTTGGGAGTTGTGAGGGAACATCGTACGTGCGGTTCGTTCTCCTTTTTGTGTTACTAGCTGGTAGAATTCTTGGTAAAACACTTGCACAAGCATACACATAGTTGAACACTCCTATTAGAGGTGAATTTCTCCTGATTTTGCTAAGGGTGGAAGTACGCCCTCGTCTATCCATCATATATGTGAGATTGGCCCTAGTTAGCCAGTTAGTTGTCAGCATGACTGTGAGACGTATGGGGCACAGGATGCCAAGTGTTAGATTTCAGATGCTGGGGTTTCGTGACTTGTGATTTGACCGAGATTTGGTAAGATTTTGGAAAGATTTGAATAAGACCTTATGTGAACATCATCATAGGTTATGAGTTATTGATTTGTTTTCCCCTTACGTATCATGATTTATCATTTCCTCGTTGTTGTGTACTGTTCTTTCTCCCTTATGGTGAATTGTAGCATTAATGTTCTCTTGTGCAGTCTTTACATATTTATATATCATTTCCGTTGTACCTATGATTATACTGTTTAATGGACAGGTAGGTGTCTCGACTGTCTCTCGTCAGTACTCCACCGAGGCTAGTCTTGATACTTACTGGGCACCGCCGTGGTGTGCTCATGCTACTCTTCTGCACATTTTTGTTGTGCAGATACAGGTACTCCCATTCAGTTCTGTCATCCTTGGAAGGAGGCGTTTCTTTAGAGACTTCGAGGTATATCTGCTACATCCGTAGGCCGAGGAGTCACTTTCTACCTTCTGTAATAAGTGTAGCCTTTCAGTACTTTTCCTTTGTTTAGACATTCTTGAGCTAGAGCTTCTTATGTATCCCTTAGCTTGTGATTTGCGTGATTTCGGGTTTTGGGAGTTGTGTTAGCTTCGAGAGCCGTTATTTTATGTGCCGAGCGGCACCTTAAACGCTGTTTATTTTACTAGTTTAGTTTTCATTATTTTCTTCCGCAATTATGGTTTATCTTCTGCATTGTTAGGCTTACCTGGTTGTAGGGACTAGGTGCCGTCATGACATGTTCACGGAGGGCGAACTGGGGTCGTGACAAGTTGGTATCGGAGCACTAGGTTCATAGGAGTCACATATCACAAGAAGGTTTATTAGAGTCTCGTGGATCGGTACGGAGACGTCTGCACTTATCTGCGAGAGGCTATGTAACCGTTAGGAATTTCCACTTCATTTGATTTCCCTGTCGTGCGAGATTTTTGACATTTGCAATCCTAAACATCTGTCTTCTACTCTCTCATAGATGGTAAGGACACATACTACCCGAGGTAATCAGGAGCCCGCGCCCCATACTGAGACCGTCAGAGGTCGGGGCCGGGATAGAGTTTGAGGACGCACACGTGGTGCTGCGAGGGCACCTGCGCGAGCGGCCATCAAGGTACCACCAGCAGATCTAGCTAGATTCCAGGCACCTAACATGCCTACTACTACTACTACTCCAGCCCTTCAGGAGACTTTGGCACAATTCATGAGCATGTACACCACATTGGCTCAAGCAGGGTTGCTTCCCCTTGCTGCAGCCACATCCCAGGCCGGGAGAGGAGCACAGACTCCCGCCGCTTGAACTCCCGAGTAGTGAGCACATGTTGAGCAGGTCCCTAAGATTATTCATGTGCCGCCTGCAGCACAAGATCAGCCTGAGGGCATGGCAGCGGCTTCCGAGCAGGAGCAAATGAGACTAGAGAGGTTCAAGAAGTATGATCCTTCGGTATTCAGTGGATTAGCGTCAGATGATGCCTTGGGGTTTCTTGATGAGTGTTACCGCATTCTCTGTACTATGGGTATCTCTGGGTCAAACGGGGTTTCCTTCACTACTTTCCAGCTTTGAGGAGCCGCCTATGATTGGTGGCGCACCTATGAGTTAGACAGCCCAGACGAGGCAGCTTCACTAACTTGTACCCAGTTTTAAGATATGTTCCTGAGAGAGTTTGTTCCTCAGAGCCTCGGGGATGCATGGCGCGTGGAGTTTGAGCATTTGCGCCAGGGTGCTATGACCGTCTCGGAGTATGCTGTCTGTTACACCAGTTTAGCTAGACATGCCTCAGCCTTGGTTTCTACTATTCGCGAGAAAGTTTGCCGGTTCATTGAGGGGCTTATTCCTTGCATCAAATCCATTATGGCTCGTGAGTTGGAGATGGATATTCCATATCAGCAGGTGCTGAACATTTCTAGGAGGATAGAGGGTATGCATGCTAGAGAGAGAGGGGGTAGGAAGGGTCACGAGAGAGAGAGCAGACGAGATCGGGGGAGAGAGTCTGAGGAGGCGAGGAGGCCTCGTAGACCGGGGAGATATACTGGTCCATATTTTGGAGGCAGGGTGCATCATGGTAGAGTTTTTGCAGGTCAACCAGTCCAATTCGCGCTTCAGGCTTTGCATGGTGACTCAGTTGTTCATGGGTCTCGGAGTACCCGTATCGCACAGTTTCCACAACCCTGTCAGCAGGGGGGTTCTTTGGGAGTGGAGATATTGGCCATATGGTGAGAGATTGTCCCGGATTTTGGACCGATGTGTCACATCAAGGTATTCAGGCAGGTAGAGGGCGCCCAAGAGGGGGAGGCCCGACTCGTTGATGTGTTTACATAGTAGGCTTGAGGCCGGTGCGCCAGTTGAATGTTATTCAGGTACGGACTCGATTTGTTATAGAGGGGCACTATCTGTAGTTCCTCACAGTTCTGCTTATCGGGGTGAGTACCCTTATCTGTTGTCCCACTTATGGGTGTGTTTCATGATTTGTACTATGTTTATGTGATTATCCTGGTGGGAAGTTCGATAAGTGATAGATGTATCTATCGTCTGTTTCTAGCTGTTGTCGAGAGTTATGAGGCTGGTAGTAAATTCATGTTCCCTGTTTCAGTAGGTTTGATGTGATTTCTGAGTATTCTTGGTTACGAGCTGCGATTTCTATGCTCCACTGGCGTGGGAGCCAATCTGTGTTGTGATTTGTAGACGGAATTGATCTAGTGTGAGTCTCTATATGGGTTGAGGTATATCCTACTTGTGATTCTGTGTTGAGGGTGGGACCTCATGATTTCGTGTGAATTGATATGTTGAGACAGGGCTGTGTACCGCGGTGAGGGTTAAATCAGTATAAGATCCTTGTGAGTCTTTTTTATACTTTCATTCTCTCTTGTTACATGTTTTGTTGATCTTGTGTTTTGTAGATTGTGCTAGATTGACTTGTTTGATAGTTCCCTTATGTGTTTCCCTTCCCATATCCAGTCATTTCGTTCTATGCTTCGTGAGTTTTAGCATGTAGGGCGTGTGCCCGCTGGTATTAGCTGAGGTGAGGTTATTCGGGAGTTTGTTATATGGTTATTGTATCATCGCCAGTGTTGTGGAGGTTAGAAAAGAGTTCCTATTGAATATGAGGATTATGGCCGGTACATATTTGATCTCAGGCAAGTGTTGCTATCAGAAATATTATTATGAGCCTATGTGTGATGTGCCATATTGTGTGGTCGTTCCCTATGGGTATATTCACGAGTTAATGCAGCTGGTTGGGGCTAATGTCGGATGTTGATTTAGAATCGGGTATTTTGAAAATGAGTAGAAGGTCAGAAATTGAGGTAGGAGGCTTATCAGTAGTAATAGAAAAGCTAAATTGTGGTTGTGGTGGTGTCTTCAGCCTTATGTAGACTGGGGTGACGTGGGATCACCCGCCGGTGTGTGTTGGAAATGCGCAATCATGATTTGATGAGCCCAAAGTATATCTTAGCACGTTCGAAGACGAACATTTATTTTAGAGGTGGAGAATGTGACGACCCAAAGGGTCATCACCAATTTTCTTACCCATTCCATGCTTTCGAGGCCTTGGAAACCTCATTTAAGGTTGCCTCGATATGCGTGCGCGGTCCGGGTGCATTGTCGGAAAGCTTAAAAATGAAATTTTGTGAGAAAAATGTTAACTTTTGATATTAAAATGAATAAATTTGACTTCGGACAACATTCTGGGTAAACAGACCCGGACCCGTGATTTGAGAGTCCCGAAGGGTCCGTAGGAAAATATGGGACTTGGGCATATGCCAGAAATCGAATTTCGAGGTCCCAAGCCCGAGAAATGAATTTTTGAGTAAAATTGTTTTCTGAAAATATTTAAGGAAATTTATAATCAAATCTGACTAGAAAGCTATGGTATCGGGCCCGTATTTTGGTTTTGTCGCCCGGTACAGGTCTTATATATGGTTTAAGTCCTTTCTGTAAAGTTTGGTTGAAAATGGATCTCGTTTGTCGTGTTTCAGGCTGAAATAGGAAAATTTGATGTTTTATGAAAATTTGATAGAATTCATGGATTTTGAGGCTTAATTCGATGAATATGATGTTATTTTGGAAATTTGATCGCACGGATAAGTTCATAGGATGTTTTGAGGTAGTGTGGATATTTGGTTTAGAGCCCCGAGGGCTCGGGAGGGTTTTGGATAGGCCACAGATGCTTTTTGAACCTTGGAATTTGCTGGTGTAGTTGAATTTGCAGGCTTCGCATTTGCCAAGCTAGCATCACAAATGCGAAGGTGGGTCTGGGCAAGCCTAATCGCAAATGCGACCAAGA
The DNA here is from genome assembly GCA_005239525.1 of Nicotiana knightiana. Lineage (NCBI taxonomy): Eukaryota > Viridiplantae > Streptophyta > Magnoliopsida > Solanales > Solanaceae > Nicotiana > Nicotiana knightiana. The sequence goes on along the minus strand of ML370503.1, from coordinate 138,143 downwards.
GGTTCGCAAATGCGATGTCTGCCATCACAAATGCGAACTCCCCTCTTCTGCCTAAGGTCGTAAATGCGACATATGGATCGCAAATGCGAAAGCTGGGAATTTCTGAAGGGTTCGCAATTGCGAACTCCGCCAACTAGTGGCCTGCAATGCACTTAAACTTTTCACTCCATTTTCATATTTTCTCAAACTCAAACACACTTAGGCGATTTTTCCAAGAACAAGACTTCTTCCAAATCATTTGTAAGTTGGTTTTACTAAATTCTTTCAATCATTAACATCATTTAACATGTTTTCAACTTAAAATGAAAGATTTCCACGGGTGAAATTGGGTGTTTTGGGTAGAACTTAGGTTTTTTCTAAAATTAGGGTTTGAGTGGGTGATTGACCTTTGATTTGAGAGATTTTCATATGTTTAGACTCGTGAGCGAATGGGTGTCCGGAAAATATAATTTTTACCCGATTCTCAGACGTGGGCCCGGGGAACTTATAGGGCAATTTTACCTAATTTCGCGTCTTAGCTTTGAGTTAAATAATAGAATCAGTTGCTTGAGATGTTATTCACGATATGTAATTTTATTGAATAGATCTGGGCCATTTGGAGTCGAGTACTCGCGGCGACAACGTGGTTTCTAGTTGATTTTGAGCTGGTTCGAGGTAAGTATCCTGCCTAACCTTGTGTGGGGGACATGCCCTTAGGATTTGAGTCTTCTCTGTTGATTGTATTCCATGTACGCGAGGTGACGAGTGCGTGCTCGGATTTATTTGTGGAAAATTTGCCCTCATTAGGTTCTTATCTCCTTGTAATTCCTGAGTAGGAAGTTGTTTTTGATATGATTGAGTTCCCTGCTATTAGTTTCGCTTCTACATGTGTTTACATTGAAATTATTTGCCCTTTTTGGTTTATTATTGTTGCATAGTTGACTCTTGCTTTATTTTACTGAAAATCCCTACCCTTCTATAGTCGTGTTACCTTCGTAATTGCTTGTCTCTATTCGGAAATCATTAGGATCTCTCATGTGATTAATTATTCCTAATGGAGGTTACGGTTATCTTTCCTCTGTTCATCCTTACTTGAAATCATTGTATATTCTTCGTAACTTCCCCAACTGTAAAAGAAGATACATATCCTATGTTTAGTTGATAATTCCTTATTTGAAATCATTTGATTCGGTTAACTTTCTTGTTGTTGTACTACGTATTATGGAATTGTTGTTTCATATTATTCTCCCTTGTTGCGTTGTTCTTATTACGCTTAGTATTCTCTGTTATGGTTACTCCTCGGGAACTAGTTGTACCGTCTCCTGGTGAACGGAGGCACGTGAGTTGATTTCCTTGTGTTGTTCTTGTAAACATTGTCATTTGTTGTGTTGTACTTGTTGATATTGTGATGCACGAGGTTTCTGTCGTGTGATTGTTGATATTGTGATACATGAGGTTTCTGCCGTGCGATTTTTGATATTGTGATGCACGAGGTCTCTGCCGTGCGGTTGTTGATATTGTGATGCACGAGGTTTCTGTCGTGCGATTGTTGATATTATGATGCACGAGGTCTCTTCCGTGCAGTTGTTGATATTGTGATGCACGAGGTTTCTGTTGTGCGATTGTTGATATTGTGATGCACGAGGTCTCTACCGTGTGGTTGTTGTTGAGGGGTTGCACGAGGTCTTTGTCGTGCTATTATTGCTATTGATGTATTGCACATGTGGCGTGATAAGGCGGGATATGTTTATATACTTATATGTGGGTTGCACATGTTGCGCAATAAGGTGGGAACATTATGATGCACGTGTGGCGGAATAAGGCGGCACTTATTATATTGTTATTTGCACACGTGGCGAAATAAGGTGGGCTATGTCAAGGGTTAGTTGTAAAGAATTGTGACGGCCTGTGGAGGCATTCCTATGTTGTTTAATATTGTTGTTGTGGGTTGCTTACCTGTACAGGCCTTATTGCTTGGGAGTTTTTAGGGAACATCGTACGTGCGGTTCGTTCTCCTTTTTGTGTTACTAGCTGGTAGAATTCTTGTTAAAACACTTGCACAAGGATACACATAGTTGAACACTCATATTAGAGGGGAATGTCTCCTGATTTTGCTAAGGGTGGAGGTACGCCCTCATCTATCCATCATATATGTGAGATTGGCCCTAGTTAGCCAGTTAGTTGTCAGCATGACTGTGAGACTGATAGAGTACATGATGCCAAGTGTTAGATTTCAGATGCTGGGATTTCGTGAGTTGTGGTTTGACCGAGATTTGGTAAGATTGTGGAAAGATTTGAATAAGACCTTATGTGAACATCATCGTAGGTTATGAGTTGTTGATTTGTTCTCCCCTTACTGTGTTGTGACCTTAGGATTTGGATTGTGATTTTGCCGTCATTACATATCATCATTTATCATTTCCTCGTTTTTGTGTACTGTTCTTTCTCCCTTATGGTGAATTGTAGCATTAATGTTCTCTTGTGCAGTCTTTACATATTTATATATCATTTCCGTTGTACCTATGATTATACTATTTATTTGACCGGTAGGTGTCTCGACTGTCTCTCGTCACTACTCCACCGAGGCTAGTCTTGATACTTACTGGGCACCGCTGTGGTGTGCTCATGCTACTCTTCTGCACATTTTTGTTGTGCAGATACAGGTACTCCCATTCAGTTATGTCAGCCTTGGAAGGAGGCGTTTCTTTAGAGACATCGAGGTATATATTCTACGTCAGTAGGCCGAGTAACTTTATACCTTCTGTAATAAGTGTAGCCTTTCAGTATTTTTCCTTTGTTTAGACATTCTTGAGTTAGAGCTTCTTATGTATCCCTTAGCTTTTGATTTGCGTGATTTCGGGTTTTGGGAATTGTGTTAGCTTCGAGAGCTGTTATTGTATGTGCCGAGCGGCACCTTAAACGCTGTTTATTTTACTAGTTCAGTTTTAATTATTTTCTTCCGCAATTATGGTTTATCTTCCGCATTGTTAGGCTTACCTAGTTGTGGGGACTAGGTGCCGTCACGACATGTTCACGGAGGGCGAACTGGGGTCGTGACATTATTGTGAACTATATTGTTGTTATTTGGGTTGTTTGGTTACATTTTGTGACATAAAGGATGTAGTTAAAACAACAGAGGTTCTGTCTGTTATCTTGTAGAATATTCATTTTGAAATATTAGAGTTAGAATGCTTATATGATGATGACGAAGTCGGGTTCTCATTGTAAACGTAAGAAGATCATATTGATCTTGGTTGACGAATGGAGAGAAGATTGCAAAAGTATATTAAGGATCTTCCTTCATTCTTTTGGCATGATCTAAAGTGAAACGAACATAAACGATACGCTATTTCAAAATGAAACTACTCCTAGGAACTAAGGTTGTCCATGTTGTGTTTTTCCTTACAAAGTTATTGTAAAAAAGTATGTATTATCCTTGAGTCCTAGTGACGTTACTATTGGTGGTATGATGTCCATAATGTTAATCAAAGTAGAAACTACCTTACGTCACTCCGAAAGGTTTACAACGCGATTCCATGAGTCCAGCATGCATTATACACAGTATCTATTTTACTCTACCGAGCCGCTATAGTCGGTCGGGTAAGGCACCTATTATGTAACCACATATCTGTTAGTTTTACCGAGCTCCACGTGGCCGGGTATGATTCTACTGAGCCTTATAATGGTCGGGTATGTTTTTACCGAGTCCTATTTGAGGTCGGGTACAATACGATGATGATGATTCCCACAAGGGCGGATTTTTTTAAAAGATTATGTAAATATATGTATCATGCATTTCATGTCACTGTCTCTTAGAGGCACTCAGTTGCTACAGGTTGTATCTCTTATATCTCTCTTTACATTACTGCGCTTATTTATGCTTTTCTGCCTTACATACTCAGTACTTTATTCATACTGACATCCTTTTTGCATGGGGACGCTTTGTATCATGCTTGCAGGTATAGACAGGGTGACAGTCCTCCTAGTAGGCTATCAGCTCAGGGGAAGGTATTATTGCACTCTATTTGCTCCGGAGTTGCCTATTTGGTCAGTATGATTGGGCCATGTATTGACTGGTATGGGGGGCCCTGTCCAAACCTTTATGATGTTTATGTACTCTTAGAGGCTTGTAGAAAAATGTCGGGTATATTGATACTTGTATGGCCTTTTCGGCCTATGTTTTGAGTTTACATGTGATCATGTCAGTCGTGCAGGCACGTAGCTCTTGTAAGTTTCTATATCATGTTAGGTTGTCCTATGTATAGCATTCCCTTATGTTATATTTCGATTATCTCATGATGACCATTTTGGCACATTTACCCTACATAGTATGATAAGAAAGATATGTTATGTTGGTGCTCGGTTGAGTAAAGTACCGGGTTCCCATCGCAGCCCTCCTTGTTTGGGTCGTGACCGAAGTGGTATTAGAGCAGTTTTGTCCTATGGAGTCTAGAATCCGTGTATAGTAGAGTCTTGTTTATGGGTGTGTTGTGCACTACAATTATAACCAGAAGGCTACATGGCATTTAGGACTGTCAATCTTTCTTCTTACCCTAGATCGTGTGGTAGAGCTCAATTGCAAGAATTCAAACTTCTAAATTCTATTTTATTCGTAATACAAATGATACCTCATCCAAACAAGCAGTTGGTCAGAGATTGAATGTGGTTGTGGAAGAATTAAGTCAGTGGAACTCGATTTTGCCTCATTCTTATGATGAGTAAATGTGAGGTCTTTAACAGATTATGTGTGTCTAAGACGTGTAAGATTCTTGATAAGGATCCCTAAGGCATGAATATCTATCCACCTATATGGTAAAAATCAATAAGAGAATCAGAAGGCAGATACAAGTTTTAACTAGTAAAAGAAGCAAGGTGAAGAAAGGTACGAGGTACCCAGTTGGTGAAGCTCATCCGTATTTACAAATGAGGCAGAGAAATATAAGTATTCTGAGTTACCTTGAGCAATAATAGAGGTATTTACAATTGTCCACACCCATCTCAGTTATGTCATATGGGAGATAACAAATATAGTATAAGAGCGTGATGGGATATCAGGATCACACTGGGGTTAGAGTAACCCAAAATGGTGGATGATTATTATCATTAGCTACCATTTCCAAAGGATAGTTCAAACGTGGTAATAGATCTCCTTGCGAGATATCCAGATGGTGCACTCTATAATATAACAGTCAGATATGAATACTAGAATGTTCAGAAAATTTCAAAAGATAGGTAGTGGAATGCTAGAAGGGTTAAATTTACCTTAGTATGACTCCTGCCCCTAGTAAAAAAAATAAGAGAGAGAGAATGTTAGGCGTCCCAAGGAACCAGTGAGATGAAGAAGGGGGAGCTAAAAGTTAAGCAACGTGTCGTTGAAGTCTTCAGAATAAGGTGATAAACAGAAATATTAACAGGAGAATAAGAAGAGAGTAAATGAAATATTACGAGTAAGGTGTAATAAATGGGTGATAATGGTAAATCAAAATATGACAGGATGACAGAGTCTATAGTCAAGTGAAGGAAAAGACAAGAGGATACAAGCCTTGAGACAATAAAAGTATAAGCCCTAAAGTCATATCCTCATTTGGAGAAATTAGTTGTTGAGTCCAACATGATTACCAAAAGGAAAAGTTAGACCCCCGAATAATAGAAATTAGTATGGGATAGTAAACAAGAAAAAAAATGGAACATGAATTAGGTACCGAAGGATTTGATAAGAGTCGGCATCGTGACAATTTCACAGATCACGTTCTGGCGGTAATGGAATGAACAATAGAAGAATAACCTTTAAAGTTCATTCACGAATACTCTTCCCTAAAGCAAGCACTATAAGTAGAGTTAAGTTTAAGGGACTAAATGTGCTAGTTACACCAGGTGTCACCCTTGTGCGTAAGAAATTCAAATATCCCCGGTGTAGAAAGGCTACCGCAAAGCGAGTAATATGTTAGTGAAGATGTGAAAAAATGCCAAAGATGAATAGTTAACTATCGAATGGTAAAGGAAGAATGCAGTAAAAAGGTGAAAGGAAGGAGATTGTATTGATTCAGATCCTACATATACGATATGACTCTAGAACATTATGCAAGCATGACGCCGTGGAGAACCAATAAGGGTTTCGCACTCGATGATATTGATAAATAAGTTGAATGAACACTAGATACAGGAAGAGCCTAGTTATAGCTAAAATAGAGGTCATAGATAAATCAACAAATCATGCAAGATAAACGTAGTGAAACCCAACATAGGGAATTCAGTCTCGCATATGTGATGCCATCGTGATCCTTGATTAATATTTAGATAGGAGGTTGGGTAGTTAAAGGTACCGTATAAGTGTTGCAGGAATAAAAGAAAGTGCCACTAGGGAGATAGTCAAATTTCACTTCAGAAGCAACGCTACAAGCATAAGGGCACAGATGTAAGTAACAAAGGATTATAACAGGCGAGTAAGAACATCAAAATTTTCTTTGGGTATATAACGTAATAAGCTTGCAGCTTTACAAGAGGCAGAAGTTCTTCCCTAAGTACTACAACAAAACCTTGCTGAGGAAATAAGGAAGAATGTTTCCACCTAAGCATAGTAACCTAAAGAGGAAATGATCTTGTCACAACAGTCTCACTACAACATTATATGCATTCCATAAGTAAGTGGCACCTATCGTGGCTAACAAAAAAAAAAGTGTTGTTTGAGAACATATGAGTTACAGGGAATTCCAGTATTCGTGGGCACTAAGATAATCCAAGGATTCATGCAACAAGTGGCTTATACTTGTAGATTGGAGTAAGGATATGAAAAGGTGAGTGAGAAGGTGACGAGAATAGGTAAGTCCTCACAATTAAATTCATCAATGATGGTTTCCATAAGTTGTAGGAAGCTCTATACATCCTGAATGAACTCAGAGGAGTCTAAGACTAGGATATATTAGAAGAGGTGAAATGGTTCCCTGGTAGTAGAATAAGGGTGTATGTTTGATAGATAAGAGGATGACATTTAGGCCATTGATTGAGTAATGATTTAAGGAAAAAGGAATTTCATGGATGAAACATGATTGGAATACACCATCCCCTCTATAGGATGAATCACATTGGGACACTATGAAATACAATTATTGGAGTATAGTATCGTCCCTAAGTGGATGAAGAAAATTACTTCAGATGTTCTCCGATGAGACGTGAGCCCTAGTGATGATATATTACATAAGAGGTTTCAAGTTATCAGTGGTAGATTTTAGATCAACATTAAGGTGAATCAACAATAGATGGATGAAAGTTACAAATAGATTAGATTAGTCTGTCATAACTAAGATGAACAATATTAAGAAAGCATTAAATCTCTTAGATTTATAAATATAGGATAAGCAGTGAGAGAGTAACCTAGAATTGGGTGGCAGGCCTTGGTAATAATAAACCGAAGTAAGAGTTGTGGTACAGTATGAGCTACCTAGTTGTGGTAAAGCCATAAGAATAGATAATTGAGGTTTTGAAACAAGATATATCAATAGCCGTAATTTCAACAAAGTACCAAGCAAAGAACTTTAGTACAACTATAGATGCCAAAAGGGACAGCTCACTGTAGTAATATATATGTTCACAAAGTGAAACCTAGAGATTGGTTAAAAGCTAACAAAAAAAGGAGATACGAGTTGCATTGGCGCACATTCAAGGTTAGCATCGTACAGGTTGCATGAAAGAAGGTAGAAATAGTTATGATACTCTAAGTATTTCGACCACAAGTCGTGGGGTGAGAAAGAGGCCTGAAGGAGGGAATGCCCTAGACTTTAGATTTATTCACCGAACAACTCCATGGATGGAAAAAAAAATATTAAAGTTCATAAAAGCTATTGCTTAAGAGTAGGATAAGTGCATTAGTCAACATTCGAGGATGAATGTTCCAAAGGGGGGAATGATGTTACACCCCATGTTTTCGTACGTGAGAGTACGTCGCAAGTCAGTTGATGTAAGATCAGAAATAAGATTATATTTAGAAGCATATAAAGTAATTTAATCATGTTACCTTGGAGGTTAAAAATATTTAATATCATGAATAACGATTACCAAGAGGGTTGGAAAGCTTAGAAGCTAAACCAATTGAAGAAAATAAGTTCCGTCCAAAGTCGACGAGTTTGGAATTCTATAACATGTACTTGAAGGTGAGACTTTGGTTAATTACATGATAAGGAGGTTTATCTATGAGTTAATTTTGTCGTATGATAGTCGTGTGCTACGTTTTGAAGTCAAGCAAGTTGTGGAACAAAAGTTGGCAAAGGTCTTCACAAGTTACCTTCATCAATTTGTTGAACCTTTAGTTGAATGTAGCTGAGGTTTTATCCCAATATACTTGTAATTAGGGGATTATCTATTGCCAAATTGAATATATATGAGTCTAGTTTCTAACGCATTTTACTGTTCATCAATACGACATCGGAGTAGAGAGATATTCGCATTTTTACGATACTGCGCAAAGTAGCTCCCGTGGGACCCACAAAGTCGGTGTAAAATCCAGCTTGTATTTAAGTCAATTCTAAATCGTTTTCACTCATATTTATCTTCAAAAATAGTTACTAAACCCTCCTAAATTCTCTCCAATGGTTCCTCCATGATTCTAGGCTGAAAACCTAAGATAAAAACATGAATCCAGCGCTAGAAACCCCGTGGTGCTTGCTAGATCATAGTTCTTCATCCTGTGGCTGTTTTGGAGGGTTCTTCAATGTGAATTAACCTCAGGTATCGTCTGTTTCTTTTTTGTTAAGGTAATAATCATTCATTCCTTCATACATATTAGATTTTCAAGGTGAACTACAAGTGTTTACGCTCCAACTTGAACACCAAAAGTTGATTCAAGAAAAGAATACAACACCTATAGTGTTATGGTGTCATTGAGGATAGTTGTGGGCTGTGTTTGACCGAAATTTCAAGTGGTTGATACTGTCTAAGGTGAGTATAACAGCCTACTAATTTTTCTTAAGCTGTATTATTTTTTGGTTAAGTTGTTAGGATAATAAACTACAAGATAATAATTGGATTAGCTTAAGTCACTTCTGTGGTGTTATATTGCAATTGAGGGCTGTTGTAAGCTAAATATAACTTGGATTTCAACTTGAATCTAGTGTAGGAGATATGTGTATTGTGTTCTTGCGGGTTCTTAAGATTTTATTGATGTAGATTAAGTTAAATGGTTGAACTAGACATGAACTACTGAATAAAGTTGCCAATTGAAGAAAGCTGGAGTTGTGGATTGTTTCCTTTGATATAAACATATGGTATAAGGATGGAATCATTGATGAATTACTTCATTATCATATTATTGATGTTTTTAAGTTAATGTAAGAAGTCTATAAGCTGTGATATGGATTCAAATCGAGCTTCTCGCTCAAAATGATTGTTGAACTAATCGGAGAGCTTATTGTGAATCATATTGTTTTTGTTTGGGTTGTTTGGTGACTTTTGGTAACATATGGGATGTAGTTAAAATAGTGGAGGTGCTGTACGTTTTCTTGTAGAATATTGGTTTTGAAATATGAGAGTTACAATTCTTATATGATGACGACGAAGTCGGGTTCTCATTCTAAATATAAGAAGATCATGTTTAGCTTGGTTGACGAATGGAGACAAGATTGTAAAGGTATGTTAAGGATCTTCCATCATTCTTTTGGAATGATCTAAAGTGAAACGAACGTTAACAATACGCTATTTCATAATGAATCTAGTCCTAGCAACTAAGGTTGTTCATGTTGTGTTTTTCCTTACAAAGTTGTTCTAAGAAAGTATGTATGATCCTTGAGTCCTAGTGAAGTTCATATTGATGGTATGATGTCCATAATGTTAACCAAAGGTGCAACTACCCTACGTCACTCCGAAAGGTTTAGAGCGTGATTCCATAAGTCCAGCATGCATTATATATAGTATATATTTTACTCTACCGAGTCGCGCTATAGTCGGCAGCGCATGGAACCTATTGTGCAACCACTCATCATTTGGGTTTACCGAGCTCCACGTGGCCGGGTACAGTTCTACCGAGCCTTATGATGGTTGAGTATGTTTTTACCGAGTCCTCTTTGAGGCCGGGTACGATCCGATGATGATAATGCCCACATAGGCGGATGTTTTTAAAAGATTATGTAAATATATGTATCACGCATTTCATGTCACTGTCTCTTAGAGGCATTCAGATGCTACATGTTGTATCTCCTATATTTCTATTTACATTACTATTCTTATTTATGTTTTTCTGCCTTACATACTCAGTACTTTATGCGTACTGACGTCCCTTTTACATGGGGACGCTGCATTTCATGCCTGTAGGTCTTGATGGATAGGTTGACAGTCCTCCTAGTAGACTATCAGCTCAACGGAAGGTGTTGCTGCACTCCACTTGCTCCGGAGTTTCCTATTTGGTCAGTATGATTAGGACATGTATTGACAGGTATGGCGGGACCCTGTCCCGACCTTTATGATGTTTATGTATTGTTAGAGGCTTGTAGAAAAATGTCAGGTATATTTATATTTTTATGGCCTTGTTGGCCTATGTTTTGGGTTTACAAATGATCATGTCAGCCTTATAGGCGTGTATCTCACATATATAAGTTTCTATATCATGTTAGGTCGTCATATGTCTAGCATTCCCTTATGTTATATTTCGGTTATCTCATTATGACCATTTTTGCACGTTTACCCTTGATAGTACGATAAGAAAGATATGTTATGCTGGGTCGTGACAAAAGATTCCTTGGAAAAGGTGAAGTTAATTCAGGAGCGACTTCGTACAGCACAATCCAGATAGAAGAGTTACGCGGATCAGAAAGTGCGTGATTTATTGTTTATGGTGGGTGAAAATGTTCTCTTGAACGTTTTTCCTATGAAAGGAATCATGAGACATGATAAGAAGGTCAAGTTTATCCGAAGGTTTATAGGCCCATTTGATGTGCTGAGACGAGTTGGGGAGGTTACTTATGAGCTTGATTTGCCTCCCAATCTATCAGGAGTTCATCAAATTTTCAATGTATCCACGCTCCGGAAGTATCATGCCGACATGTCACATGTCTTATACTTCATCACAATTTAGCTAGATAAGAGCTTGGGTTATGAAAAGGATCCAGTCGCCATTGTTTATAAGCAGGTTCGCCAGTTGGGGTCCAAGAAGATTTCTGCGGTGAAAGTTAAATGGAGAGGCCAACTACTAAGGGATTTGACTTGGGAGTCCACGGAAGACATGGGGAGCAGATTTCCACACTTGTTAAGCACTGCAGGTAAAATTCTAAACCCGTTCGAGGACGAACATTTGTTTAAAAGGTGGAGAATATCGCGACCCAACTGGTCGGTTTGCCTTCAAGAACCCTGTTTCCCTAAATAAGTCTCCTCGTATGTACTTTTATTGTTTTATGACTTGCAGGGAGGGTTAGTTCGGGATTTGTAAGTGTTCAAGTTGAAACCGGAACATTTGGTTCCTTAGTTTGGCTTTAAAAGGCCAAGTTTGACTTCGATCAACATTTATAGAAAATGACCCCGGAATTGGTATTTGACAGTTCCAATAGATTCGTATAATAATTTTTGACTTGGGCATATGTTTGAATCGGGTTTTTGACAAACCCAGAGCCTTTCGGCGCTTAATAGTGCAAACTAGCTATTTGAATGTTTTAAAGTTCTTTAAATTTGGTTTGGAGTAGGTTTTTGAGTAATTGAGGTCCATTTTAAATTTTGAGCCTGGGTACAGTTCCGTATGGTGATTTAAGACTTGTACGCATAATTTCGAGTCATTCCGAGTAGTTTAAGTATGTTTCAGCGCGTTCGGAGTAAGTTTGAAGAATTTGAAAATTCTAAGTTGAATTAATTTAGTTTGAGATATGATTCTTAGTTTTGATTTTGTTTTACACGTCCCGAGGGTTCGACCGAGTCCATTTTATGATTTCATACTTGTTAGTATGTTTGGGTGAGGCCCCGGGGCCTCGAGTGTTAACTGGACGAGGCTTGGACCAATTTTGGAATTTGGAGCAGCAGCTGAAGCTTCCAGTTTCTACTACAATCGCACTTGCGCTTGACCAGCCGCAGGTGCGATCTCCTAGAAGTGAGCCCAAGCAGCAGAAGCGAAGAAGGGGAGGGAGAAACAAGCAACAGAAGCAAAGCTTTTGGCTGCACCTGCGAAGGCGCAGGTGCGGAGTAGTGGCTCAGGTGTGGCGCATGCATCGTAGAAGCGGTCACACAGATGTGAGACGCTGACCGCCAAAGCCGACGAGCCGACTAAGGGGGAAGCCGCATCTGGGAGGTTGTTTCGCAAATGCGGAGCCACAGGAGCAAAAATGTTGTTTGGTCAGAATGTTAAAAAGGGACGAGGTTCAACCATTTTAGCCCATTCTGTTCATGTTTTGGGCGATTTTGGAACTTTTTGAGAGGGGATTTCATCTAGCAACTTGAATTTAAGTTAATTCTATGCACTTTTAGTTAAATATGTAGATTATTGGTAGATTATAACATGTGAATTGTGGAAATCAAGGGATTAGATTAAAATCATAGGTTTTGATAAGAATGAGATTTTAACCATGAAAATGGTTATGGAAAAGGAAATTGTATATTTGAGTTCTTGATATTATGGCTAACGAATTCCTCCGAAAATTTCAGGGATCCGGGCATGCGGGCCTTGGGTGAACCTTTGAAATTTTACCATTTTGGGTTGGGTAATTAATCTAATACACTAATTTTGAATTGTTAAGCATGTATTAATTATTTTATATAACGTTTGGGTAGTTTCTGATTTTTGGGCACTGAATTGAGGCTTTAACACAACGTTGTGATCGGGAAGTGGACTTTGAGACAAGGTAAGTCTCTTGTCTAACCTTGTAAGATGAATTTTTTATAGGAAAGAGTGAAAGATAGAAATTTCACATACTTGAATTTTTGTGCAAATTACTTCTTCGAGATTAATAGAAATTGTACATAATTATGTGTTAGCTTTATAATAACTTCTCATTCCGTAGATTCATACAATGTCCTCCTTTGTTTTGTTTCGGGCCGAACGCCTCGGCAGTATAAATGCATCTATGGATCGTGCCGCACGTCTCTCGGCACTGTACACGACACTCGGGACCGGGCGAATGACCTCGGCATAAATCGTGCTTAATACTAATATTTACACGATGCCTTGAGATTTTATTACAGCTTGTGAAGATAAATGATTAATTGGAAATTATTGAATTTGAAAGAATTATTTAGTTCCTCTTGTTAAGAAAATTATTGTTTTTCACATAAATCATGTGTATTTTAATATTTCTATGTTAATATTATTGACTTATAGTGAGTGTCAAAGTCGACCTCTCGTCACTACTTCTTCGAGATTAGACTTGATACTTACTGGGTACGCGTTGTTTACGTACCCATGCTACACTAACTGCACTTTTTGTACAGGACCTGATACAGGTGTAACAGGAAGTCCTACTGGTGCATACCCCAGATATCCCGTGACTTAGTGGTGAGCTGCTTCCTAAGTCGTTCTGCAACCCTTGAGTCTCTCTCTTTTGTATTTTGTATTCTGTTTATTTCATATTTAGACAATGGTTATAAGTTTGTATAATCTACTAGATGCTCATATACTTGTGACAACAGGCCTTGACACACACACTGGTAGAAGTGGGGTTTGAATTATTTTTCTTGGTTTTTATTTAATCAGAATCATTCATATTTTCATAAATCTTGCAAGTACGAAGAGTTTAATTACTTGGAAAATTTTTCCAAAGGAATAAATATATGTTTAATTCACTATTTGCTGGCATAGCTGTGATGTTGGGCGCCATCAGGACCTATATGTGAAATTGGGTCATGATACTATGATTAATGGCTAGAGGTCGGGAAGTTGGGATCTATTTGGGACACTTCTGCAAGATTCCTTATTATAAATTAATAACTTATTAGATCCAGTCCTATCAAGACCCCAAATCCACTAGTCATGATGGCACCTAACCCAACGCGGTAGGTAAGCCAACAAGTAATTGTCCAGTTCCAATGATATTAACAAGACAAATAAATAATAGTAATTTACTGAATTTTTATACATTCTCCAAGGACTGATAGTAAAAACCATGAGCTTCGAATAATAGAGTATAAAAAGCTAAAATGAAATAAATACATAGTATGTTTGAAAGGTACATAAAAAGAGTTTTACAGATCTAAGCATACCACGAACCAGAGGCAGCTACAACCGAGACGCAGGTACATCTTCAATCCAACTTCATCAAACACAACAATATCATTAGCAAACATATGTACACAAGGTGCGGAAGTGTAGTATTAGTACAACCGACCCCATGTACTCAATAAGTAACAAATCTAACCTTAGGTTGAAAGTAGTGACGAGCTAACACAAGGTCTGGTCTAATACCAATATCCCACAACAGCTCATAACAGCAAAATACAAGTAATAAAAGAGGTATCTCAGAAGTAAAAATGCTCAACTCATTCACAGTTCTAGAAAATAGTCATGTTTTTTCAAGTATCTCAGTGAAAACCCAAATCTTTTACCGAAAATGCCAAAAATACGAGTAATTTTGAAAACTGTAATTTTTCCAAATATCCTTTCCACAATAAATAAGATGTTTCATTTTCTTTTCAGATAACAAGTGTGAAATACCTCTCTATGCCCACGTATCAATGTGTGTAAAAAAGTCATGAATGACATGATACCATACATCACGAGGAACAAAAACATATCTCTATGCATGTATGTGATATGTGCATACCAATGCCATGTATCTCAGAGATGAATCATGTAATCACACTCTTAGAGTACTCAATCTCACTGTCTCACACTTTCCACTCATCATTCTTAACCACTCGGTACTGTATATGGCCTATACGGCCCAGGGAAGATCCATCCCGGAATATATACATCGCTGACCATCAGTCACTCAGTACCGAGGAAGGTCAATCCGGTCCCATGGAGAAGATCCATCTCCAGGTATATAAATGCTTCAGACAATATCCATGTCCAGGGAAGATCAATCCTTCAATACAATCAACCACGTTCACTAGCGGTGTATAGACTTCGGAGGGGCTCCTACAGCCCAAGCGCTATAATTCGCCCGGACAACTCACGTGCTACATGGACAAATCATGTGCTATAATATCAATATCTGGACCCCGCACAGACAACTCGTGTGCTGCACTAACAACTCACGTGCTATAGTATCAATATCCTCAAAAATAGGCCCTACGCCTCACTCAGTCATCAATCTCTCCAGTCTGACTCACAGGCTCACAATGTCATAAAACTAGCCCGACAACAATGATATGAGGTATCAATAAATAACAACTGAGACTGGGATATGAAAGTACAAGAGGGGATGAATTGTTGACTATTTAAAATTTAGTCGACTAACACAAGGATTAGTTGACGGACCACAGAACAAAATGAAAGTAAGCAATAAAGAGAAGTAAATAACACACATCGATTTATATTGGTTTGGTACCTTGTGGTACTTACATCAAGTTTCTCTTGGGTCAAAAGGGTTCCCTTAAGATCTTTGAACAAAGTTACAATACAGATGGTTTTTTCGCGTTCACCACCAACGAACAATATCAACACATAAGTTCAAAATAGTTGACACAACTCTCTTTTGTGTTCTAGATCTCCCTATCTTTTGAGATACTGATAACAAAGGATTATAGTGTTTTAACTAAGAAGTAAACAGACTTAGAATACAATATGTGTCGTTGCGCAGTCTTCTTCTTGAAGGATCAGCCTTCTTATAGGAGAGAAAAGAGTCATTGAGTCTTCAGCGAAATCATAGGCACAAGATCTTTGATTAAGGGATTTGACCCAAGGGGTGCCTCTTCGAATCTTGCTCTTTCAAGAGCACAGATTCTATATTCACCTTCCTTGTCACATCTTGATTTAAGGAGTTGTATACGCTTGGAGTAGCTTAATTCACGAGCATAGTAACTGCTGACGATCTTCTTAATGAGAATCCATGATTGGCAATGTGAGTTCATTTGATTGAGGATGAGTCAATCTGCTTCTCTTGGTTGTCCATTAATGTAGTAACAACATCTTCATTCTTACTTGCTATTTTGAATCCAGTAGCAATCTTGCTGAGTATCTCCATTCTTTCCTTTTTGTTTGTCCTGCAAATATAACATAAGATATTATTGTCATCATTGAAACTTGAACTTAAACCTATCAATCTCCCCCTTTTTGATGACAATTAATAAGGAGCAAATTAAGTAATTTAAGATATGTCCCTTTTAAGGAGTTGCTCCCCCTGAGTTGTTGCTTCCCGTAAGATTTTGATGTGCCATTATGTTGTTCCTATATCTCCCCATGAGTCGTTTACTTACATTTTCTCGCCCTTTGACATCAATCAAAAAGGAAAGAGAAACACACAGAGCAAGATAGAATAGAATGTACATACTAATAAAGTGGTTAGAGTATTAGAGTCTTCAGCAGAGGCTTAGTTAGTACAGACCCAAGAAAATTATCTAAAAGAAACCACCAACAAAAATAAGCATAAGAAAAAAATATTATTTGTCCTAACATCACAACCAGAGGTATTAACTTCGTCCCAGAAAGTATTTGAGGGTGTTGATCATTTTGTTGCAAAAAGAGTCATAGGAATTCTCAACATCCTTGACGAGTTTGTCTATCTTTTTACTCATGAAGTTGAAAGCTCTGGTTCATTGTCTCCTTGTAGCTCTTATGTCTATACGAAGCTTGGCCACATCTGAACCTGTCTCCTTAGTGACATCCCTGATCTTATCTACATGTTATTTCATCTCCACAAGCAGCAGCTTGACTCCATCAAGGTAGTGTTGAATTTGTTGAAGATTCTGAGAGGTATTCGACTGAGAAGTTGGTTGATCAGTTTTGACATTAACATGAGCTGGAGCACTTTCAACCTTGGCTCGCGTAACCCATCCATCATCACCCAGAGTGTACCCCATCATAGATGAAGCATACTTATCATAAATGCTGGAGATGTGCTTGGGTGTAAAGGGTGCCAAATCTACTTTCATAACTTCCTAAATATAAGAGATAAGAAGACCATAGGGTAGACATGCAGCAGAGGAGGAAATATCCCTGATACGCTCAAGCATATATTGACGAATCCACACAAACCAATCAAGACGTTTTCTATTAACCAGACAGTAGAGGACAAAGACATCTCTAGTGGAAAAAGAACTGAGGAACCCAGAGCTGGGAAGGAGGGTAGTGGCAATCATGTGGGAGAAGACACGCTGTTCAAACATGAGATTTTTGGGGCCAATGTCAGGGGGTTATCAGACAGAAAATTTTTTGCTTCATCAAAGGACACGTAAAAGTCTTTGGGCCAAGAATTTTTGACAAACACATCATACCCACTAAACTTGGCGGAAAAGACCTTTTTCAAATTGGAAGGAGTCCAAAAATTTCTAGTCCCTAAAATCATATATTCCAAATCATCTTTATCATTCACAAAAAAGATTTGCATAAAACATTCGCACATGTTCTTCATACACAGAATTGCCAAGAGTGTCAAATAAAGGGGAAAGGTGCTGAAAATAAAAAATTGTAGTCATATCACAATGATGGCTTTTCATAAGACAGAGACTTACAGAGCGTCCATAAGCCATGGATTTTGACTTCTAGGACGCAAACCTCGCCTTTTCAATGGGGCCATAGAAGATTAGCTATTCTTCAGGACCAAATTCCAAGCGTTCCACCTTGCCCTTCTTGCATGCAGCGTTTTTGGGAGTTTGCTCCATGGGTCTCTTGCCGACCTTTTTCTTCCTAGTAGGATTATTTTCAAATGAAGCACTGCTATCGTTGTCTGTTCTAAGAAAATCTGAGTCAATGGATGAAGCCACATCCACAAGTTCTTTAGTGTTGAGATGTTTTTGAAACCTTCAATTGCGTCTGGTTGCAGAGGAGGGATTTATTTTGTCCATAGTAAGAGGTGTTTTTTGGTAGGGAATGAGAGGAGTATTGGAGATGGAGGGTTTTTATCGAAGAGTTTGAGAAGATCGAAGAGGTGTCTTGGTTAATGGAAGGGTTAAGTTCAGACGGAAGTGATGGTTTAGAAGTGACTGATCGACGATACTTGTAATAATTGCACTTCCACAGAAAAGTAATTAGAGCACAGATAATTAAGGAAATGAAATATTCTGAAAGCATGTAAAATAATTTAAACACTTAATGAACTATTTGATATACAAATTCGGCATAATGCCAATCTTTTTCTGGAGAATGCAGAATCTTTCTTCCAAAAGAGGTGTAGTAAAAATATCAGCAAGTTGAGAATCAGTATTATAAACTCTAATGTAATATAATCTTCTGCTACATGATCACGGATAAAATGATGTTTAATTTATATATTCTTTGAATGATGCACATAATTTTTAGATAAGCAGATAGCACTAGTGTCTTCACAAAAGATGGGAGTAGAAGTAAGATAAATCATAATCAAGAAGTTGGCGCATGATCCATAGGACATGTGTACAACAACATCCAACAGCTAGGTATTCTGCCTCAGTCGTTGATAGTGCAACACAATTTTGTTTCTTGTTGTGCCAAGATACTAATGCATTTCCTAGAAATTGACATGTCCCACTGGTACTTTTCCTATCAATCTTGTCTCCTACAAAATCAGCATCTAAAAAGCCTCTCAGAGATAATTGTTAGAGTGATCATACCATAGTCCTAACTCAGGAGTACCAATTAAATATCTAAAAATATGTTTAACAGCAGTATGATTGGATTCCTTAGGAGCCGACTAAAATTTAGCACATTTACATACATAAAACATAATATCTGGTCGACTGGTAGTTAAATAAAGTAGAGATCCAATCATCCCTCTATACATGGTTTCATCAACCACTTTTCCATTGTTGCCTTCATCTATCACGGTAGTTGGACTCATTGGGGTGCCAATAGCCTTAGCATTTTCCATCCCAAATTTTTTTATGAGCTCCTTGGTATACTTGGTTTAGCTGATGAAAATACCTTTAGGGTATTTCTTGATTTGAAGTCCAAGGAAGAAGGTCAGTTCTCCCATCATGCTCATTCCAAATTCTCCTTTCATGGAAAGAGAAAATTCTTCACAAAGAACAGAGTTAGGGCTACCAAAGATAATTTCATCTAAAAAATTTGGGTAATAAGATTACCTGAATTTGATTGCTTAATAAATAGGGTTGTATCTATATTACCTCGTTTGAAACCTTGATTTAGAAGAAAAGAACTTAACCTTTCATACCATGCTCGAGGAGCTTGTTTGAGACAGTATAGGGCTTTAGTCAGCTTGTATACATGGTTTGGAAAAGTGGAATTTGCAAAACCATGAGGTTGCTTCGCGTATACTTCTTCAGAGATATAACCATTTAGGAACGCACTTTTAACATCCATTTGAAATAATTTGAATCCTTTGTGAGCTGCGAAGGCAAGTAGAATTTTGATGGATTCAAGTCTTGCCATAGGTGTAAAGGTTTCATCATAGTCGATTCCTTCCTGTTGAGAGTAACATTGGGCCACCGGTCTTGCTTTATTCCAAACAACTTGACCAGATTCATTCAATTTGTTTCTGATAACCCACTTAGTTCCGACGACAGAAGAATTTTGAGGCTTTGGAACTAATTCCCAGACTTTATTTCCTTCAAACTAATCTAATTCTTCTTTCATAACACTAATCTAGTGAGAATCCTTCAGAGCTTCATCCAATTTCTTGGGCTCAGTTTGAGAAATGAGAGCCATATGAGATTTGTTCTTTTGAGATATCATTGTAGTTATTCCCTCATGTGGACCTCCTATAATGAATTTTTGTGGATATCCTTGTTCATTCTTCCATTCATTTCGAGTATTTGATGGAGACACCTTTTCTTTGATAGTCGACTTATCTGGTTGGGGTAGGTCAAGATCTGCTAGAGGAACTTCAGCTGGTTGAGTCTGTAGATTAGCTGACTCATTTTGGTGATCCTTACCTACATTAACAGACTTTGGAGGACAAGAGATTTCATCATCTTCAGGAATATGGTCATTCCTTGGGCGAGGGTTAGTATCAACAAAAACAACATGAATAGATTCTTAATACATAAGGTTCTCTTATTATATAATCTATATGCTCTACTTGAGGGAAAGTACCCAAGAAATATACTTTCATCACTTTTTGGATCAAACTTACCCAGAATATCCTTCCCATTGTTATGAGTGAAGCATTTTCATCCAAAAGGGTGCAAATAGCTGATGTTTGGTTTCTTACCATTCCACAGTTCATAGGGAGTCTTTTTGAGAATTGGGAGAATAAGACATATGTAAATGATGTGACATGTTGTACTCACAGCTTCTTCCCAGAAATGATGAGGTAGACAGTTTTCCACGATCATGGTTCTTGTCATATCCTACAAAGTTCTGTTTTTACGCTCTACTTCTCCATTTTGTTGAGGAGATCCTGGTGATGAGAAATTATGAGAGATTCCTTGATCATTGCAGAAATTTTCAAAGGCTCTGCTTTCAAATTCTCCTCCATGATCACTTCTGATGGTGGAGATGTAAATCCTTTTTCTCGTTGAATCTTCTTACAGAAAACATCAAAATTATATAGAGCATAATCTTTATGACTAAGAAACATAACACATGTAAATCTAGAGAAATCATTTACAATAACAAAAATATATATCTTACCTCCTATACTAGCAGTTCTAGTAGGTCCAAATAATCTATATGTAGTAATTGATGAGGTTTAGAGGTAGAAACAATGTTTTTGACTTTAAAAGAGGATCGAGTTTGTTCTCCTAGTTGACATGCATCACATATATGATCTTTTAAAAAATCTAGTATTGGGAGACCAACAACAAGATCATGTTTGAAAAGTTTATGAATGGTATGCATGCTTGGATGGCCATGTTTTCTATGCCAAACCCAGGGATCTTAGATCATAGAAGTAAGAAAAATTTGATCCCCAAAGTTTTCTAAGTTTTTGATACTATAGACATTTTTGTCTCTATTATGTAAGAGAATGATATTACTTAATTCGTCTTCTATAAACAAACCATGTTTCATAAAACGAACCTCATAATCATTGTCACACAGCTGACTGATGATGAGAAGATTATAGCCAAGTTCATCAGCTAAATAGACTACATCTACATCACATGTTGAACTTAAAGGAACTTTTCCAACACCAATAACATCTTCTTTTGATTTGTCACCAAAGGTAATTGTTCCACAATCTAGCTTGGTGACTGATTTGAACAATTGTTTTTCACCCGTCATATGTCAGGAACACGTGTTGTCGAGATACCATTTTCCTTTTCTATTCTTCTTGTGTTGTTCCTGAAAATGAGATTACTCATTTTTAGGTACCCAAGCCTGTTTGGGTCCTGAATGGTTAGACTGTTGAGTGTTAGTTTGATTTGAATATTTTGGTCTCCAAACCCATCTCCTGTTATTTATTATCCTGCAATGATTTGAGGTATGACCTCTTTTACCACAGTAGGAGCAAGGTGAGCTATTAGAGTTAGCAGAACCACTTTCAGCTCTAATTCTGTTCCTGCAATTGTTAGTGTTATGGCCATTTTTAGCACAAAAAGAACAAGCGATTTTGTTTTTGTGATGAGCAGTATGATTTGACTTGACTAGTCCACAACTAGTGGTCCTTTGCAATCCATTCAATTGAATCTTGAGTTCATTACTTCGTCGTGAAGCATATCACGTTCAATTTTGCACACTTCTAGTTTCAGGGCCCAGTCCTTCTTTTCTCTCTCTTTCTCTCTCTTGACTTTTCTGAGCTCATTTACTACTCTTTCTATATCTGCAAGAGCAATATCAACAAATTCTTGAAGTTCATAACAGTTAGGGCACGAAGGAGTACGTACCTCACTAGTTCCTTCATCCGACGGTGAACGAGGTTTTCTTGACTCATCTTCCTCATCGTTGTTGTCTACCATTAGCCCAATTTCCCTTGATTCTTCATTGTCACTTAGAGTCATGAATCATATGTTAGCAATTTTATCATGATCAGATTCTTCCTCATCACTCCATGCTCCAAAAGCTTTCTTCTTTTGTATATTTCTGCTAAGCTTCTTCTTTAATTCCGGATAGTCAGCTAGGATATGACCGAACTTACCACATTCTTATCATCTTCCAACATTTTTATCATCTTCATTGCCTACCCTTTCTTTCTTGAAGTTGGACTTACCTTTTCTGTTAATTCTATTTCTTCTCATCGTTTTGGTCACGACTTAAGAGAGCATTACAATATTTTCATCTTGTTCTCCTCCTTCTTCTTCATCTTCATTTTCTGGTTCAGCCACAGTTGCCTTGAAAGAAATAGTTTTCTTCTTCTCTTGAATTTTTCTGTCAAGATGATTTTTCTTAAAAGCGATCAGATCACCTTTGAGCTCATCATAGGAAATCTTGTCCAGATCTTGGCATTCCAAAGCAATGACCTTTGGTTGCCAAATTGTAGGTAAGCTTCTGAGGATATTTCTAACTTGCTCGCCACTTTTAATAGGTCTTCCAAATGATTTGAGATCTTCAAAAAATTTTCTGAACCTGGAAAACATTTCTTCTACAGATTCACCATCCTTCATTTGAAATAACTCATAGTCCCGAAGAAGAGGTTTATTCTAGTCTCTTTCACTTTGTTGGTTCGTTTGTAAGTGACTTCCAATTTATACCACATTTCTTTTGCAGTCTCACAACTAGATATCTTTTCATATTCTTCTCCACTAACAACATTGTACAATAGATTTTTTTGCTTTTGCATTAATAGTGATAACAATAGCTTCATCAGTGTAATCGTCCAAATCTAGAGGATCAGTGGATGTGATGACTTGACCATTTGCATCCTTATGGGGAGGAATTGGAAGGTTTCCCTTTTTTCTCACACGCCATACTTTGATGTCATAGGACATAGTATACGTTTCCATGCGAACTTTCCAGTGAGAGAAAGGGGGACGAACCTGAGAGGTTCCTTCATGAAAGAGAGCACCGACTATAGTATTGGATCCCATAATATTTTCCTCACTAGCGGTTAAGAAAAGATTCTGAGCCTTGCTCTGATACCAATTGAAAGTACAAGAGGGGGGGATGGATTGTTGACTATTTAAAATTTAGTCAATTAACACAAGGATTAGTTGACTGACCACAGAACAAAATGAAAGTAAGAATTAAAGAGAAGTAAATAACACACAGTGATTTATACTGGTTCGATACCGTTGTGGTACTTACATCCAGTTTCCCTTGGGTCACAATGGTTCCCTTAAAATATTTGAACAAAGTTACAATACAGATGGTTTTATCGCGTTCACCACCAACGAACAGTATCAACACTTGAGTTCAAAATAGTTGACACAACTCACTTTTGTGTTCTAGATCTTCCTATCTTTTGAGATATTGATAATTAAGGATTACAGTATTTGAACTAAGAAGTAGGAAGACTTAGAATACAATATGTGCAGTTGTGCAGTCTTCTCCTTGAAGGATCAGCCTTCTTATAGGAGAGAAAGAGCCGCTGAGTCTTCAGCGAAATCAGAGGCACACGATCTTTGATTACGAGATTTGACCCAAGAGGTGCCTCTTCGAATCTTTCTCTTTGAAGAGCCGAGATTCGATTGTCACCTTCCTTGTCACAGCTAGATTTAAGGAGTTGTTTATGCTTGGAGTAGCTTAATTCACGAGCGCGGTAACTGCTGACGATCTTCTTAATTTTAGAATCCATGATTGGCAATCTGAGTTCCCTTGATTGGGGACGAGTCAATCTACTTCTCTTGATTGTCTATTGATGTAGTAACAGCATCTTCATTCTTACTTGCTATTTCGAATCCAATAGCAATCTTGTTGAGTATCTCTATTCTTTCCTTTTTGTTTGCCCTGCAAATATAATATAAGATAATATTTTCATCATTGAAACTTGAACTTAAACCTATCAGGATATGATATGAATGCATGAATATGACTGAGTACGAAATATTAATGAAATCAGTGAAATGATAGCAAGAAACGACCACTATGGGTCCCAACTATATGAGCACAAATCCTAAACGTGATATCTAGCATGATTGACAGCTCGTTTACTTTATCGCATGGTGAAATTACGGATATTAACAAAATAGGACTATTATACAGTTCCATGGAAACAACAGAGTCCCAATTCACTTGGTGCACGCCCACACGCCCCTCACCTAGCATGTGTGTCACCTCAACACCAATCACATAACACGTATTTTCAGATTTCATACCCTCAGCACTAAGTTTAGAAGAGTTACTTACCTCGAACGAGCCAATACCAATGCCAAGCAAGCCAAGCGATGCTCCGGAGATATCAGCACACGCGTAGAGACCTACGAACGGTGCAAAACTAGCCAAAAGCAACTCAAATACATAAAATAAAGCCCAAGGAAGCAATTCCAAATGATAAAGATCGAATCCTTAATCAAAACCCAAAACCGGCCAAAAATCACATCGGAGCCCGCGCCTCGAAATCCAATAATCAATTCAATTACGAGTCCAACTATATTAGATTCACTCAAATTTGACTCCAATTCGATGTTCAAAACTCAAAAAAGCATATTAGGAAATTTTAGGCCAAAACCCCCAATTTCTCTTTAAAATTCATCAACCAATTGCTGAAAATGAATATAGATTCATGGAATAAGATCAAAACCAAGTGTAGAATACTTACCGCAATCCTTGTGATAAAATTCACTCAAAAAATTGCCTCAATCTGAGTCCCACATCTCAAAATATGAAGATAGACCAAACCCCTTGATTTGCCAGCATTTCCGCATATGCGGTTAAAATGTCGCATCTGCGACCTCCGCTTCTGCGGTTGAAATCTTGCCTCTGTGAAGCCCATGGAGACCGGCCCTTCTGCACTTACGGACATTTCCGCCTCTACGCACGCGCAGGTGCGCCAACCAACTTCCGCTTCTGCGACACGCGCCGCTTCTGCGGCTAATCATACGCTTCTGAGATGCGCAGATGAGCCCTAGCTTCCGCTTCTGCGGTCTTCCACACCAGCTCACACCTCGATCCTATGACTCCTTTATTGCTTCTGCGACCATTTCCCTGCACAATACCAGCCGTAGGTGCGATCACACCAGAAAGCAGCCTTCAGCAATGCGCTAAGCAACGAAAATGATCTGAACCTCGTCCGAAACTCATCCGATCCACTCGGGACTCCATCCGAATACACAAACAAGTCCAACAACATAACACGGACCTACTCAAGGTCTCAAAACACACATAACAACTTCGAAACAACGAATCGTACCTCAAATCGAACTTGATGAACTTGAACTATCCAATTCTATAACTCGTGCCGAAACATAGCAAAGCAACCCGTAATGAACCCAAATTTTGCACACAAGTCCCAAATGACATGACGAAGTTATTCAAATTCTAGGAACCACAATCCGAATCCGATATTCTCAAAGTCAACTTCCGGTCAAACTTATGAACTTTTCAAACCTTCAAATTTCTAATTTTTCCAATTTGTGCTGAAACTTCTAGAAACAACCAAAATACAGATCCTGGCATACGCCCGAGTCCAAAATCACCATCTGGGCCTAACGGAACCATCAAAAACTCCGTTTCGGGGTCAAATTCACAAAAAGTCAAACTTAGTCAACTCTTTCAACTTAAAGCTACAATGCAATTCAGTCTTCCAAGCCGATTCCGAATAACCTGAAAGCCAAAATCGACGATTCACATATATTATAATACATCATACGGAACTACTCATGCTCATAAACTACCGAGCAAAGTGTAAATGCTTAAAACGACCGGTGGGATCGTTTCAAGGCCCGGGCCTGAGCTTAGCACAGGCAATTTTCATCTAGTATATACATATTTCACACTTAGATTTGTTAATCACTAAAATATGTAATTCTCCGAGAGCTTCCAAATTCAAGAAAAGAATTTAGAAGAGCTAATATTTGGTTTCGATTAAGGGGTAGACCGAGAAATGTGCACTCTCTTGATAATTTGAAGGAAATTAAATTAGTTGTTGTTCAAAGGAACATAAATGGAGCCGGTTCCAAAAACCTTTTTTTGGTAACACATGTGAAATATAACCATACCAACAAAATAATAATTCAATACACCTAAAGAGCACTCATAGTCTTGATCCCCTTCCCAAAACCTTTTTTAATAAGGTTATTGATTTTAATATTTTGCTCGTGTTTATTTAAGGGGCTTTTATACAATGTCATTGGGTAGGGTGAGTCATGATACCAACATATATTGTATTTTGTGAAGAAATGGTAAACACTGTTTTACAAATTTGAATATAAAAATTAGTATATCATATGGTTACCTGCCACGTTTAGAGCATATTGTTGTTTGGATGGTTGCTTATTCTTTCTCAATATTTCTGTCCTCTTTGGAATAAGATATTCAGCAAACAGTGGTACCTAAGTTCACAATAAAAATTAAGAACTTTGGCCTTCGTACTCTAAATTTTGCTACTTAAAATGAAGTGGAGGGAGTAGTAAAATATTGTTATAACGTAAAATATTCCCTTTGCAAACACCTAAAATGCCTAATGTTACAGTATCCTGCAGATCTTCTATGAGTTAGCATTCTTTGTTTTATTACACCATAAATTAATTTCTCGCTTATGTATTCTCTCCCACGTGCATAATAAAAAGAAATTTCCTCTTTTGGATGGCTAACCATTATTTTATCTCATATACATTTCTTTTCCCTTTCTGGAATTAATAAGAAATTCTGCAACGAGTGCTATCAAGTTGTTTTCTTCTTCTTTTAATAACTCTATCAACACTTCCTAGTACCTACACCTAATATTACCATAAACTAACTTCATAATTTAGGGGTGGAAAACCTAAGCTAAATTTGTCAAATCCGCCCAAGTTTTAATGGGTTTAGGCTAGAACGATTTTGAAAATTGAATGTTTTGGGCTAACCCAAGTTAACTCGTAAAAAATCATCACCCCAAATGGACTCACGATGATGCTCAATATTGACCCATGTAAATACTCAAGCTTAGAGTTCTACCTTGACCTGAAAATATTTTCTAATTTTTTATGTTTTGGTTGGTTTAAATATTTGAAAAATATTTTGTTTATGAATTTATTTTTCTTCAATTGGAGGAAAACAAAATTCGAAAATATTTCCTATCAAGAAAAGGGAAAATATTTTTCAAAACTCGTTTTCAACCTTAAAAAACTAACTGTTGTTGATAGAAAATAATTACCGAACATGAAAAAATCTGAAAATAAAGAAGAAACATTATCACAACAGAAAAATAACAAATAATATATCAATAAAATAAATGAAGGGTATTGGCTATTTTTAGGTATCACAATAAATTAAAAGAAAGTACTCATTATATTGAAATGAACGAAAAAACGTTTTCTACAACATGAAAAAATATATTCTTTTTGTTGAAATAAAGAAATTACTTGTTCTACAAAAAGAAAAGAAAGCACTCATTTGTGAAAAGAGGTACTTTTTATGCATCAACATGAAAAGAAGTACTCATTTTGGGAAAAAGAAAATTATTTTTCTACATCATGAAAAGAAAGTATTTATTTTATTGAAATGAAAGAAAATATTGTAGGGAAAAAATTATTAAATGACAGGTAGATGCTCGACGAGTTGACACATGGAAGCAAAGACAAGTAAGATATGAGTCATCAAATAACTGACACCGGTTACGAAAATGTGACCGGTGCTGAGTAAGTTCCGAAGACATTGGAACCGAGGACGAAGATCTGAAGAGAAGATATCGGTTGAAAAAAAATAGCATTCAATGTAAAGAATCTTTGCATTAATACCTAGCCGTATTCAGTTACCAAGAGGGGTTTACTCATATTTAAAAAGAGCTTGATTTAGTGATGTTGTCTCCATGAATTGAGCTATAAGTAGGAGAATTCATATTCATGGTGGGACACAAAAATTATGTATGCAAAAAAGGTAAAATTAGCTCTTATTCTATAAAAACAATATTCTTTTCCTTGCTCTTGATATTGGTCTTGCTATTGCTTGCGGAGAATTTCAACCCACAGTGAAGCTTGTATTTTATTCAAGTTATTTTAATCATTTAATTTTTGTTCTTATTTATCTCATATTTTTGGATCAAATCAATTCACATATCTATAAACCATGTTGCAATTCAACTGTATCGTTTTACGGGTAAATAATTTGGTGCCCATCGTGGGACATATAAACTTGTATTATTACTTTGATCCATTCTTCTGTTACTAACACATTTTAAATTTTTTTCTTTAGTAAAGGAAAATAATATTTGGCAGCTAACGATGTGAACACCTCTTTAAATGTTGGAATAAATAACGAGCGTGAGGAGATGTTCCAACTTGATGATTCAACCATCGGAACTCTCAATGAAGGAGATGAGATAGCTCTGGTTCGCGAAGAACAAAATCCTCGACAAATGAGAAGTCCAAATCCTAATGATATGGACAATGAACATGTTAAAACGATCAAAGTTTTGAGAGAAACAAAGGAAAATTATGAATCATCTCTCAAGAAAAGATCGAATAGTGACGGAGTTGAAGTGTCACATTTGGATGCTTCTAATAATTTTAATGGAGGAGTTCGAGTTCCTCCTAGCATGCCTGCAAATCAAGCAGTGGAAAGAACCGGTAACGTCTCTTCAAGGGAGAAATTCGGTTTTGATACAAACTTATCACGATCCCAAATCTACACTGGCCATGATGGCGCCTATTGTAGTACTAGGCTAGCCAATTTACTGAACATCAAACAAGGAACTTCCCATTTAAAACAACTATGCAATGTATCAAAAATCTCGCACGTTTAGTATTTCAAAATTTGCGGATAATCAAAGAAAGTTCTGAACAAAAATCCCCAAAACACGGGGTCAACAGTCATGAGCGCTAAATAAAACATAGATTCTGACGTAGTATTTCCTTAATACATCAAGTCTAGGAAAATGTAAATATGCGACAAAAATGAGAGGGAGAAGGGTGGGGCTGCGAACGTCGTGCCGCTACCTCACGATCTCCGACCAGCTCTACTGAGAACAACCGAGTCTCACTTGATCCAGGCACCTGGATCTGCACACAAGGTGTAGGGAGTAACGTGAGTACACGAACTCAGTAAGTAAGAAATATAAATAAAGACATGATTGCAGTGACGATCTTTAAAGTCATGTAAAGATCATATAAGAAATATCAGTGGAAAACAGTAAAACAAGTCAGGAAATCTACCTTCCGAAAGTTTCATAAACTCCATTTTTCTCCCTCCCAATTTCATGTAAAGCATTTATTCAGCATTTATCGTTTAGAGGCAGAAATACAAGGAGGAGTGAAAACAGTAGTTTCATAGCAAACAAGCCCCTCGGGCACGGTGTCACTCACAATATAGCCTCTCAGTCACTCATGCTCATCTCTCATCAGTTAGAACTCAGTACTCACACTCTATAGGTATCATATAATAACCGATGCAGCGTGCAACCCTATCCATATATATATATATATATATATATATATATATATATATATAACGCTGCGGCTTGCAACCCGATCCATAAATAGTCGATTGCGCTCATCGGGGGTGTACAAACTCCGGAGGGACTCCTTCAGCCCAAGCGCTATATCGTTGTGGCGTGCAGCCCGATCCAATATATATAACGCTGCGGCGTACAGCCCGATCAAATATATATATATATATAGCTGTAGCGTGCTGCCCGACCCAATATATATGTATATATGTATTTAATGTTGCGGCGTGCAGACCGATCCATCACTATCCTAACAAATCTAGCTCTCGACCCCGCTCAATCATCACCCTCACAAGCCACTCGGGCATCTCACCACAATCATAGGGACTCAGTCCAAAACATTTTTCATTTGTTTGAAAACAGGAATGAAAATGAACAAGTATAAATCATGACTGAGATCATATTTTCTATCAAAACCAGTGTGAGAAATAGTAGTAAAACACCCCTGAGGGTTCAAACGGGCCGGCACAAGGCCCCAAACATGGCATACAACACAAATATAATGTAAATCTCCAAAACACGGATTATCACGTGATTTCAAATCAAATACGCGGCTTAAGAGTTGTTATGGGACGCACCAAGTCACAATCCCTACCGGTGCACGCCCACACGCCCGTCACCTAGCATATGCGTCACCTCACTTACCAAAAAGATATGAAATACTGGTGTTTCATACCCTCATGTTAAGATTTATGTTCGTTACTTACCTCAAACCGGAAAAATATCTAATTTACATAAATAATCCCGAAATTGGCCAAACCCAACCCCCAGGCCCATGTCTCGTATTTCGATAAAAATAAAAAAAATGCTTACGATCTCACGAGTTCATACATACCAAATACATCAAAATCCAACCACAAACGACCCCTCAATTCATTAATTTAAGTCTCCAATTCTCAAGCCCTAAAACACCTAAATTTAGTCATAAATTTCACCTCTAATCAGTCAAATAACACCATAGAAATGAGGTTTAAGTCCAAAAATCTTACCTCCACGAAGTTCCCTTGATTTCCCTCTTCAAATCGCTTCCACAAGCTCCAACCCAGCTCCAACCCCTATGAAGATTTTGATGAAATAAGCCAAAATTCGCGAAGGCTACTATTTATATGCTCTGCCCAGCAATCTCGCACCTGCGACCAAAATCCCGCACCTGCTGAAAATTCCTCGCATGTGCGGAAACTCACTTAAAGGAAAAATTCCGCATCTGCGATCCTTAACACGCACATGCGGGCCCACAGGTTTGACCCAAGTTCAGCACCCACGCTCCCAAGCTAGGTTTATATTTTCCCATCTGCGCCATAACACCTGCGGCTCCCCCTCCGCAGGTGCGACCACACCAGAAGGCCTGCACCAGCATCCTTTTGCTATAATTTTCCCCAACTTCCAACCTCCCGAAATCATCTGAAATCAATCCCGAGCTCCTCGGAGCCTCAACCAAATGTATCAACAAGTCATATATTAATATAACAACCTAGTCGAACCCTCAGAACGCTAAAAATAACATCAAATCAAATCCAAATTCAAGCCTAAATATTTCTAAACTTCCGAAATCTGCCAAGGTGCCGAAACCACCCAAACCACATCCGAATGACCTAAAAATTTGCACACACATCCTAAATGACACTACGGACCTGCTCCAACTTCTGTAATTCCATTCCGAACCTGATAGCTAATTTTCCACTACCAACTGGAAATCGCCAAAAATCCAATTTCGCCAATTCAAGCATAACTCTACTTCGGACCTCCGAATGACATTCCGAACACACTCCTAAGTCCCAAATCACCTAATGAATCTATCCGAGCCACAAAACCCTCATTCCGAGATTGTTTACCTAGTCAACTTCCGATTGACTTTTCCAACTAAATCACCAATTAAAGAGACTAAGTGTCTCATTTCTCACCACAAGCGATCAGAACCCGAACCAATCAACCAAACGCAACACAAAAGAGTTGAACCAATCAAGAATGAAGCAGAATTGGGAAAAACAGGGCTAAACTCTCGGAACGACCGGTCATGTCGTTACATTATCCCCCTTTTAATCAAATGTTCGTCCTCGAACGGGTCTAGAAACATACCTGGAGTCTCAAATAAGTGGGGGTATCTGCTCCGCATCTCCCGCTCGGTCTCCTAGGTGGCCTCCTCCACCGGCTGCCCTCTCCACTGAACCTTTACGGAAGCTATATCCTTAGACCTCAACCTTCTGACCTGACAACCCAAAATAGCTACTGGCTCTACCTTGTAAGACATATCACCCTTAAGCTGAACCGAACTAAAGTCCAAAACATGAGACGGGTCTCCAATATACTTCCAAAGCATGGAAACATGAAACACTAGATGCACGCTCGACAAGCTAGGTGGCAAGGCAATTCTATAAGCCACCTCTCCAACCCTCTGAAGCACCTCAAAAGGCGCAATGAACTGGGGACTCAACTTGCCCCTCTTTCCAAACTACATAACACCCTTCATGGTTGACACCTTCAGCAGGACCTTCTCCCCAGCCATGAAAGATATATCCTGGACCTTCCGGTCCGCATAACTCTTCTGCCTCGACTGCGCCATGCGAAGTAGCTCCTGAATCAACTTCACCTTACCAGAGCATCCTGAATCAGTACCCAAGAGTTTGGCCTCGCCCGGCTCAAACCAACCAACCGGAGATCTACACATCCTCCTATACAAAGCCTCATATAGATCTATTTGAATGCTCGACTGATAACTATTATTATATACAAACTCTGTGAGTGGCAGAAACTGGTCCCATGAACCCCCAAAGTAATAACACAAGCGCACAACATGTCCTCCAGAATCTGAATAGTCCGCTCGGATGGCCTGTCCGTCTGAGGCTGAAAAATCATGCTCAACTGAACCTGAGTACCCAACTCTCTCTGCCAGACCTCTAGAACTGTGATATGAACTGAGTACCTCTGTCGGAGATGATGGAAACTAAAACACCATGAAGTCGAACAATCTCCCTGATATAAATCTCAGCTAGCCGCTCCAAATAATAAGTAGTACCAACAGGAATGAAGTGAACGTACTTAGTCAGCCGATACACAATAACCCATATAGCATCAAACATCCTCAAAGTATGTGGGAGTCCAACTAGAAAGTCCATGGTGATCCACTCCCAGTTCCACTCCAGAATAACTAAACTCTGATGCAATCCACCTGGTCTTTGGTGCCCGTACTTGACCTGCTGGCAGTTGAGACACCAAGAGACAAATCCAATACTATCCTTTTTCATTCGCCTCCACCATTAATGCTGCCTCATATCCCGATACATCTTCACGGCACCCGGATGGATGGAATACCGCGAGTTGTGGGCCACCTCAAGAATCAACTCCTGAAGCCCATCTACATTAGGCACTCATATCTGACCCTGCATCCTCATAACACCATCACCGCCAATAACCACATCTCTGGCATCACCTCGCCGGACCCTATCTTGAAGAACAAGCAAGTGCATGTCATCATATTGGCGCTCTCTGATACGATCATAAAGAGAAGACCTGGAGGCTACACAAGCCAATACCTGGCGGGGCTCCGATAAGTCCAACCTAACTATCCCGCTATGGTCTGAACATTAAGTGCTAATGGTCTCTCAGCTGCTGGAAGATATGCTAGACTCCCCAAACTCTCTGCTCTACGACTCAAGGCATCGGCCACTACATTGGCCTTCCCTGGATGGTATAGAATAGTGATATCATAGTCCTTGAGAAGCTCCAACCATCTCCTCTGACACAAATTCAAATCCTTCTGCTTAAATAGATGCTTCAAACTAGGGTGACCAGTGAAAACCTCACAATGCACCCCATACAAATAATGACACCAAATATTAAAGGCATGAACAATGGCGCTAGCTCGCGATCATGCACTAGGTAATTCTTCTCATGAGTCTTCAACTAGCGCGAGGCGTAGGCAATTACCCTACCCTCCTGCATGAAAACACAACCTATACCTATCCTCGAGGCATCACAATATACGGTATAAGAACTTGAAGCTGATGGCAATACTAACACCAAAGTTGAGGTCAAAGTTGTCTTGAGCTTCTGGAAGCTCTCCTCACACTCGTCTGACCACCTGAACAAAGCACCCCATCTGAGTCAATTTGTTCAAGGGTGAAGCAATAGAAGAAAACCCCTCCGCAAAGCGATGGTAATACCCCGCCAAACCAAGGAAGCTCCTAATTCTGTAGCTGAGGACGGCCTAGGCCAACTCTGCACCGCCTCTATCTTCTTCGGATCAACCTGGATACCCTCGCTGGACATCACATGCCCCAAGAAAGCTACTGAGCCATGCCAAAACTCATATTTGGAGAACTATGCATAAAGTTTCTCCTCCCTCGGTCTCTGCAATACAACCCTCAAATGCTGGGCATGCTCCTCCTGGCTACGAGAATACACTAGGATGTCGTCAATGAACACAATAACAAAGGAATCCAAATATGGCTGGAATATGCTGTTCATCAGATGCATGAACGCTGCTGGGGCATTGGTCAGCCCAAAATACATCACAAAAAAATCATAGTGGCCATAACGGATCCTGAAATCCGTCTTGGAAACATCTGAATCTCGAATCTTCAGCTGATGGTACCCGGATCTCAAGTCAATATTAGAGAACACCCTAGCTCCTTGAAGTTGATCAAACAAATCATCAATGCGAGGCAGAGGATACTTATTCTTGATTGTAACCTTGTTCAGCTGCTGATAGTCAATACACATTCTCATTGAACCATCATTCTTATTCACGAACAACATCGGTGCACCCCAAGGTGACACACTAGGCCAAATGAACCCCTTATCTAGGAGTTCCTAAAGATGCTCTTTCAATTCCCTCAACTCCGCTGGTGCCATACAATAAGGTGGAATGGAAATAGGCTGTGTGCCCGACACCAACTTAATGCCAAAATCAATATCCCTATCGAGCGGCATGCTCCGCAGATCAGTAGGAAACACGTCCGGATACTCATGGACTACAGGAAAAGAATCAACAGTGGGAGTCTCAGCACTGATATCCCTCACAAAAGCCAAAAAAGACAGACATCCTTTCTCTACCATATGATGAGCCTTCAATTATGAGATCACCCTACTAGTCACATAATCAATAGAACCTCTCCACTCGACTCTCGGACATCCCGGCATCGCTAAGGTCACGGCCTTAGCGTGACAATCTAGAACAACATGACACAAAGATAGCCAATAGATGCCCAATATCACATCAAAGTCAACCATGCTAAGCAATAGCAGATCCACTCGGGTCTCCAAACCCCTAATAGATATAATACACGACCGATACACTCGGTCCACAATAATCGTATCGCACAACCGAGTCGACACATGAACAGATGTGACTAGGGACTCGCGTGGCATATCCAGAAAATGGGCAAAATATGATGAAACATAGGAATAGATGGAACCAAGATCAAATAAGACCGAATCATCTAGGTGACAAACTGAAACAATATCAGTGATCACTGCATTGGAGGCCATAGCATCTGGTCTGGCTGGAAGTGCAAAAAGTGGGCATGACCTCCACCGGATCGACCTCACCCTCTAGGGAGGCCTCTAATTGCCTGACCCTCACCCCTTGCAGCCTGGGCGGGTGGTGAAGTAACTGGGGCTGGTGCCGAGGGCTGACCCCTCTACTGAGAAGGTTCCCCAAGAAAACGGGGACACTGCCGTCTCATATGCCCAAACTCCCCACAATATAATAATAGATTATCAACTTTCTAGTTGAAAGGACATCGATTTGGAAGTGCGAGAAATTCACAATATAATAAACTATCAAATGAAAAATAAAAATTCACAATATACCAGAAATAAAAGAACTTAGTGTTTATCGTTGTAGGAGGAGAACCAAAGATCTCAGCAAATTATTCTGGTATTGACCCTTCCCTCATTATCATGTATGCTTTGAGAGTATTCAATAATTGATCATACTTCTCTTGGCATCCAGGAGAAGAACATCCAGCATTATTACTCACAATTTTAATATTACCAAGACGAAGATTTGTCTGTCTGAAAGTATTGCTTGGAGTAGCTCCTAATCCCAAACATCTTACCCTTCCAGGATGCTCTTTGCCTAGCACCTTACCAACAACATCATTTGGAGAAATTTCAGATTCATCCACTGTACTTTTACTCACTGCTAGCTCAATTGTTTCCTAAACACAATACATAAATCAAAGAAATCACAAATTACTATATTAATATCCAACTAAGTACCATTAAATACTTCTGATGTACCGGCCCACTTTGTAAGTCATGAAAAAATACCAAGAGAAAAACATGCTCTGATTAAGAAACCATTACTTATAGATAAGTCACTCAAACTATACTAGAAATCCCATATCAACAAGATACTTTTTTTCCATGAAGTGATTGACCTTGACTATTCTAAACATTGGTGATTGCTATATCAAAAAGAGGTATCATATGTATTCAGCATCCAAAGAAATTAGGTACACTGCCAACCTACCCTCCATCTACACAAACTAAGACCCTGTCAAGTTTCATGGCGGAGCAGCGGAGCCAGGAGTTTATACAAGAAGATTTGAAAATATCACACCTGGGATTTGACCCTATGACTTCTAATAGCTATTTTTGAACCCACTTCGTGTATATTACTAAAAATTTCCCTCATGTCCAAGGGATTCAACAACCTATATATAACCAAAGAAACTAGTTTTGACTAGTGGGCTGGTACATCAGAAGATTACTATATTTATCCTATCGCACAGCCGAATTGATATTTCATTTTTAAATTTTAATAGAACTCTCTGTACCTATTGTTTGATAAAACTCTTTCTACATCTTTGTGACACAAGCACTAATATTTAATCAATAAAACCACCATATGTAATCTAATGGAAACCCAACTTAGTCTGCATTACCAGATTTCCTCATTTAAGTTAACAAAGAGACTGCAACACAAGGTTCCAGAAAACAAAAACATCTATTTAGATAAGCAGAAATAAATCATTAGATACTAATTTATCCACTTTCTTGATCAGGAAAAACAAAAAACATATGTTCAGCTTTGGCCTTATGTTTCATATCAATATTGCGTAGCCTTGTCAAATAATTATAACGTTAGTTTCTCATATGACTACAACAGCGTTTTTTTGTGCTAGCAGAAAGCAACGAACGAAGACCAATAGTATTTTATTATTCTTGAAAACTGAAATGCTGCAGTCAATGGTCTGAATCCACTGATTAAGTAGGTTATAATTCTCAGATGGAGCATTCAAGGAAACCTTCAGGCTGAAACATAACATCTGATCGTGGTTTGATCAACCTTCGGACGACTTAAAGAAATTGCCTTATCAGAAGCCTCTTAATGAGATAAAAGTGCAAATAGAAAATTTACTTCTTCCATTAGAATTAGGGCATGACTATCAAACAATACACAAACCACTCCATAGTAATCAGTAGCATTGGTGATAGTATATAACTTACACATTATTCTTTTTCCTCCTCATAGACATATGATCCATCGCTTTTCGTATGTGTAAGAAGATAAAGTTGTGCTCGTCCACGCTTTCTCCCTGTCTCAGCCATCTATGTATGGAAAAAAAAATTAGGAATAGACTAACTATAGTAGAAGAAATAAATACATAATACAAAATTTAAAGTAAAGTTAGATAAAGGAAGTGACATATTTCACCATTCCAGCCCTTCTTCTAGAATTAGGTTTGGAGCCACCGGTGTGTGGAACTATTTGCTTCTTTCGATTTTCAGCATTTCTTCTACACGTTCTAACAACAAGATACATTTCAGTCAATTATGTAAGTGAATAATCATATATATTTATGCATTTCAATGTGAGCTTTCAGAAATATACATGAGTTTCTTCTTTATAACAGTAGTTCACAAAGGAAGTCTATTGATCCCGAGTAATACCTACTGGAACATTATCCATAATCTCATCTTTGGTTTTAAGTGGGTCTTCAAACTCATGCCACAACTTCTGCCTACTTGCCGCCCACTTCTTTGCAGTAGAACGATAAACATATTCTCGTGCAACTTCCTCAATGGCCATAAAACAAAAATAAGGCTTCAAAAACGAATCTTGGTTAGTTCATCTTTTATAGACAAATATAAAATCAAAGACAAAAAAGATATAGTTATAAAGATATAGAACTTATATCTTTATAATGTTATTAAAGCAGTTGTTAAAGTATAACTTAGGCATATTCGGCCATCTCTCAAAGCTAATTGGAAACATGGTACAATCAGTTGCTAAAAGGCCACGTACGCCTACAAGAAGGCCTTGTGCTTCGCCAATCAGATCCAAGCAATCAAACTCTACCATAACACGTTCTCCCCGCGATAAACTTAATGCTTCTCTAATCTTCAATTTAAGCCTTTTGGTAACTCCTTGTGAATCTGTAATATAAAAAAAACAATGAAATTGCCTATGCCTTAGTATAAGGGACTATATGAATAAGTTGCAATAATTGTTAACTTCTCAATTAAAGAAGCTATTTTATTAAAACTTTGCAGATAGTATAATCTCAAGACAATTTCTTATTTCCTACATTTACCCCATTTTCCAGAACTTGTAGTGCATATAACAACTGATCTTGTGACCTTGAACTTCTCAAGTATTGTGGCATCTATACCACTTATCATACTGAAGAGTGCATTACCAAGTACAACAGTAAGCCTTGTTTTTAACCTTAGGTGCAAGAAAATACTACAAACGCCTTGTAGCCATCTCATATTCAACAAAATATCCTATCACATTATGGATTCATATGACTATGAGAAGAAAATGGCTCATGTTATGGGCAGAAACGTGAATGTGCATACACAAAAAGAAGCTAGCATCCAATTTTAGAAATAACAAGCCTAACTACTAGATATAGCCTTAAAAATGATTTTCTTAAAACTTAAACATCTGTTTTCAAATTTAAATAAGCATTTGATTTAAAAGAGGTGCAGTTTTGTTCTATCTGCAAATTCCTTAGCACCTTTTAAGTAAACCAAAGAACCTTCCCTCACAAATCTAACTTAAAATTCATTTGCTCGAATCTTCCTCTATTTCTTAATAATAAAGGAGCAAAAAAGTTCTTATAGACGTAAGCTTTTGATCTGTATCTTCCTCTAGAAATTGTAACGAAAGGATATTGATTACCTATTCCATCGACAGTCCAATGGTGTGAAGGCTCACGTTTAGCACGCTTATTGGATGTTGCTTGTGGTCGTGTGGAATTAACAGGAGGTTGAAGTGAAGGAGTTGGTAGTGATGTCGCCTGCAACGAAAGAGTCGGCTGGATGGAAGGAGTTGTCTGTTCAGTGGCCTGAAATGAAAAAATTGGCAGTGTTGTTGCCTGAAATGAAGGAGTTGGTAGTGTTGTGGCCTGAAATGAAGCGGTTTGCTGTCTTGTGACCTGAAATGAAGGAGTTGGCAATGTTGTGGCCTGAAATGAAGGAGTTTGCTGTCTTGTGGCTTGAAATAAAGGAGATGGTAGTGATGTTGCCTGAAATGAAGGAGTCGGCTGCAATGTAGTCGGGAATGAAGGACTCAATTGTGATGTCATATCTTGTGTCGCATCAATAGGTTGTGAAGGGGGCACTGATTGGACTGGCTTTTGAAGGTTCTGAAAACGTTTGGTCTTCGGCATATCTACAATCAACAAAAAAATTAATAAGTGATAGAAAACAAAATAAAAAATGAAGTATATATATAGAAGAAAAAAAACAAAGATACACGAAAATTGACATGCCTATTCAGATATATGCTCATCTATTGCAATTTGGATATTCTCATAAGCAACATCGAAGAATTGTGCAAGTTGTTGTTGTTGGTATGGTTGATTCTCATATATTTCATTTTCATCAACCTCTCCCAAATCAAATAAATCTCCCGGATTTAGATGTACATCCGCACTCTATTCTTTATCAGTTTCATCATCAATACAGTAAACCATATTTTCTTGAGATTCTTCAATGTAAGGATTATCATCCTCGCGATCACTCATAAGAATCAATCTAGAAAAATTGACACAATTAAAATTCCAAGCATCTTTTTTGAACCCCCTATCATGAGTAGTGTCAGCCCACTGGCATTTGAAGAGCACAACCGTGAATCGATAATAATTAAGCTCAATAATATCTTCTAACTTCCCATAGTACGGTGTTGATACCCAATTTTTTCTGAAAATATTTTAAATTTGCATATATAGCTTCAAAATCATGTATCAATAGCAATTGATATTTTTCCACAATTTCTGTATATTTGTATTAATCTATCCAATATTTTATTGCCAACAAATAATTATAAAATTGCATTACAAATGATTTTAAAATCATTTGTTGCATCCCTGAGCTCCTCAAGGGACCAGTTGGTCGTTCATTCACACCCCCCGGGGTCCGTGCTAACCATTCCCAGGCCACCATGGCCTTTCTGAGTAAGATCGCCCTATTTCATCACTAGACCTATGGTTTCTACGCCGGTCTCTTATCGTCTCTGCGTCGTCTCTCTCCGAAACCCTCACTCTAGCTCTTGACTCCTTAGATCTGTAACAGATCTGAGTCTATTCGAGTTATTTTTACAGTCTTCTTAAAGATTTTTCTGATTTTTTCTGAAGCATCTCTTCATCTTCAAACTAGGGTTTCTTAACCTCTTTTCAAAATCGATTCTTCTTCTGATTTTAGTGTTATTCTGTGATTTTCACTATGTTTAAACAATTTATTTAAGTTTTTCCTTCATCTCATTTATTATGTTGAAAACCCTAAGTTTCTTGGTTCAATCTTTGGGTTGTAGTTCGTCTTTATTGTTCGTTCTTTCAACTTGTTGGCATGTTTGATTCTCATGAATCTGCTTCGATTAATCTGAGTATTTTGTGATTTCTACCCTATTATGCTTATTAGGATTTCTGATTCTTGCTTCTCCCGCTTATATTACATTTGTTCTACTAATTCCTCTTGTCATTACTGTTTTCTGGTTGAATCCCTGATTCTATGTGATTCGTACCACTGTGTCCATTAAGGTTTCTGATTTTTTGCTTCTTCTTGCCTACTATGTGTTTATTCTTTTGTTCATAAAGTTTTGTGTTAACTCTCCCCTTAATCAGCACTGTTCCTATTTGAATTCCTAATTTTCTGTGATTAACACCTTTTACTGATTTCCTGTGATGATGCCTTTACTGATTTCCAACATGTAAACTATTTTCTTACCTTATTATGCGATTGAATATTGTTAGTTGGTTTTTACTGGTTGTTTCCTTAATTAGAACTTTTTGTATCTAGCTTAATCACTTGCACGGATTGGAATTATTTCCTTATTTATGCTCTAATCATACATAATCCCTTCCCTTACTTGTTTAGTGTCTTTTACTGTTTGAAACGACTCCCTTAATTAAGGAAGTAGTTGGACTGATTGTTCCTTTAATTGGTTCTGAGCTCCATAACTTACTGCCTAATTGTGTTTCTTACCTTATTTTACCTAGTTTCAAACTACTATAGATATGTACACACTGATACATACTCATACACTGAACTCAACACACACGAACACATTAGTTCAAACTCTATCTCCTACACTCAAAGCTTTCTGCTCTCTTTTTGTGTCACTTACTATTATTCTGAGTTAGCCGGCTGCAAACCAGGGCTAACTATTGTGCTCTTCTCCCCCTTTACCTTTTTGTTTATTGTCCCTTTACTGGTATGCTTTGATTTCAATTTAAGTCCCAAAACCAATATGTTTCTTTTACTGCTTCAGTTTATCATGTTCATGATCTGTTTCTATCTATTCTTTTGTTGTTCAACATGCAATTGACCTCTTTGCGTCATTGTTTCATCTAGTACGCTAATTATATCTTAACTATTTAGGATTAGCATGTTCTTATAAACTTCTAATCTGATTCAATATGACTCAATTCTGTTTTGATGCTTATGTACTAGTAACCTAGTGCTGGTATGCCCTTATTGATTTGTTACCCTAAGTCGCCCTGATGCTATGCTCAATCATGTTTAGTGCTTCTATGTCCTCCCCGCTGTTATGCAATCCTATACTATGTCATCTCCCAATCCCATGAACCTCCTAAGAACTTCTGATTCTGTGACTATGTTCTAATTAGCACTCTTGAATTCATGTCTCACTATTCACACTATTAGCTACCCCTTAATTGCAAAAGACGTGTTTATTATATGTGTATTATGTGTCTGTAGTACCCAATTATCCCTGCGCGAAGGGTTGTTATTTGAGTATTACTAAACCTGTTTGGGCTATGTGTTTGATCTTTTGTTCGTTTGATTTCACCACTCTTATCAAAAAAGATTTACTGCTAAATAACTCTCCTATTTTTATAAAGCTTCTGTAACTGAATCTCTTCTTTCAAATACTGCTTTCCTAGTTAAACCCTTTTCAAAACTATGTCAAGCACTCTCACACTACTCTTAGGTCCTTAGGGAACTCTGACACACTTGGATATTAGAAAGGCTATGAAACATTTTGGTACTTGAGGTTCTGGGAATCTGGGCCTGTTTTTCAGGCTCCCTATAGTTTAACTTTTTCTTTTCCTTTATGTAATTTACTCAGCTGGTCTATAATAATTATTTGTTAATAGATATTGGGACCGCTAATGAAGTGGGGAGGGTAGCCATTAGTTCTGTTAACATCATCGGGTAAAAATCATGTTTTATGCTTTACATTATTTCTATCTGCATTAGAATCATGTTTTAGGACCAGCATGTTCATTCAAACCATGCCAAGCATGCACTAGATACCATGTTCCTAGGATTTCATGTCTACTGTTTCAGCATCTCATCCATGCTTTATGTTTATCGCTTAGAAATCCTGCTCCTAGGATAATAAACAACGTTAGCATAAAAATTGTTACTCCTGTGCATTCAAAATCATGTCTCCATCACCCTGTAACTCTTTGTGCATTTTAGAAATCATGCCCTTTAGGAATTCTGTGTATCCTGAAATTATGTCTTAACCAACCTACATTTATATGTGCATATTAGATATCCTGCTCTAGGATTTCATTTACATATGCTTAACCATGCCTAGTTTAACTACTGACTCACGAAAAAGGTAGAAACAATGTCATATCTACTTATCTTGCCCCTAATAAAACTAGTACAATCTCTGCATAATCGTATCACCTAGAACAACATGCTTTTACGTAAAACAACTTTTGAACTGTTTTAAATAATTCTGGTAACTATTGTGCATTCCCCCACGCCTAGGCAAACCTTAGGTAATCAATCTCTTTAAAAGCTGGAACACTGCTTGGTTGTGTTTACTGTTTAAAGACACAGGTTTTAAAATCAGTAGGCAAACTGACTAGGTCCTTGCTATTGAGTTTATAAAATTGAAACTGCATATCTTCTGTGTTTTGATATTCACTTATACATCATGTTTTAGGATCCTACTTAATAATACTGCCCTTGTTTGTGTTTGAGACGTGTTGTTCACATGCAAGATTTGTGGAGGTAAACCTGAGCCTCTTAATTACTTCTTTCCTGTTTTTATCTGCTAAAGTTCTATTTGTTCTTGCCTGTCACCTAGTATTTTCTCCTTTTAAACCTTAAGGGTATGTCTAGAACTACCAATAGGTAGAGGTCCTAATCTCCTCCAGTACCATTAAGATGGGACGGGTAACAACACGCCTAGAGGTCGTTAAATAAATTTGCTTAATAACCAGTATGGGGTGGGAAAGGGTAGATATGAATATGATGACCGGTGCGCTAATGCCACGTGTAGCCCTTTTATGAGGAGTGATTACTGGGCATTGCATTGATGTGATCGTATAGGATAAACAACCTAGGACTCCCCTATCCCTTACACATGTGTGCTTGAACTGTAAATCTTTCAAAACATTATATATGTGCTTCGACTTTAACATTCAAAAACTTTACTTCACATGTGTGCTTAGACTGTGAATCTTTTCAAAACCTTTATTTGTTTAAGCTTATTTGCTACTTTTTAAATTCACAAAGCTTGTTTGGCCGGAAACCACAGTTCTCGACTTCGAGGGGTGCCTAATACCTTCCCCTTGAAGTAATTTCAAGCCCTTACCCTATCTCTGGTTTATGTAATCTGTGTTTGTAAATAACCTTTAGTAGGTTCCCTAACGCACCTTAAAATCGTTAGGTGGCGACTATTAAAATCCTTATACCTTTCCCAAAAGGAAACGAGTTGTCCCAATAATGTCGAATACCTTGACCATCCAAAAGGGGAGGAAATAGGGGGGGGGGGCACGACAGCATGGCGACTCCACTGGGGATTTATATAGGCTTTTACCATTTCAAACAGCTTTATGAACTTGTCTTTACTTTGTTAATACTTGCGACCTTTCCCTTCCCCTCTTTATATGCAATTAATTGTTTATCTCTTTCAAGTACTTGTTCCTTTCAGAATCAAAACTTCTTCGTAACTGCTTTTTCAATCATAACTGTTGTATTTACCACTTTCATAACGTGCAAATACATGACAACATGCTTTTATTGCTAATTTATTATTGCATTAATCATGCTCAACATCATATTCCACTTGTGCCTATACAAACCCTATAGCAATGCTTGATGAGTGTTTGCGCCCTTCCATTTTATATCACCCCTAAATTCGGAAAGGCTTATTTACGGTAAAACTAGTCGATCAGCTGTGCAGTCGACGGTTCCGTGCCTTTCCCCCTCAAATTAACCGCTTGAGTGTACCAGTCTAAAACCCATAGAAACCTTACTTTGTTATATTGTACATCCATCATGGTCAAACGTAGCCGGGTTAACGTGTCGTCCGCATGATAGCCCTTTAAGATAGCCTTATCCAAAAGTCAACTGAGTTTTTAATAATCCTAACGGACGGAGTCATGTTCTGTGCATTTATTTGGAGAACTAAATGCATGCATGCTAATCATAAGTTTATAAATAGTCGAGTCTGGCGGGGGTAAGGTTCTAACCTATCTATTTTGTAAAAAATGAGGCATGAAGTCCCTAGGTTCGGCATGGTCCAAAGAATACCACCACTATTACTGTATTGGTGGGAAGACCTCTCACCCAGTGACAAAGACCATGTGAAGAGGTTCCTCGGAAACATTCCCTCTTTACTGGATAAGCCAAGAAGATCGAGCCTAGGGAAGGTCCTTCGGGGACTAAGTAGTCTAGGTTTCCTTTTCATTGCTTTTACCAATGTAATGAGGCCAAGTGCCATTAGTGACTTTATTTCCTGCTCATTATTTTAGTGTCGTTTTGGACTCGTCTATTTTACATTAACGAAATTAGGCATTTCCGCATCTAAGTTCTCCAAAATCAACTTGTCGCTAGGCCTACCTCTGGCATAACGAGGCTCCCAAATTAGGACACGCTTTTATTCCTGCACTATGTGTTTAAATACTGCAATATTGTCTCATGATCCTCACTGACTTGGCTACCTTTTATTTTTTATTTTTGTTTCTCTTTTGATTATTCCCCTCCCCAAAGGTTGGTTCGTGCATTCTTGC
Source organism: Nicotiana knightiana (assembly GCA_005239525.1). Lineage (NCBI taxonomy): Eukaryota > Viridiplantae > Streptophyta > Magnoliopsida > Solanales > Solanaceae > Nicotiana > Nicotiana knightiana. The sequence goes on along the minus strand of ML370503.1, from coordinate 93,256 downwards.
ATCATCATCATATCACACAAGATCCAGGGGCCCTCCACCTCCTCCTCTTCCTAGTCCACTTAAAGGTAAAGGCAATGGCAAAGACAAGATGGAAGATTTAGGCAACATCAGACAGGAAAACACAATGCCAGTGGAACGAACAGAAGCTCTTAACAATCAAGGTACTAAAAAATGATGCTATGTCACAACTCGAGCATAGGTTGTTGAAACTCCAAGGGGAGCTTGAGCATGTGCGGAACATGGCAAATTTATCCCTCACTCAGTGTCCCATATGTCATTCAAAATACCATACCTCCTCAGAACACCCCAAACAAACAAAACCCTCCCACGGCTCATTATCATACAACTCTATCGAAAAAACAAACTATCCTACCACAGCACCAGCACAACACTTTCCACGCTCCAATAAATACCCCACTAATTATCCCTAAATCACAAGACTCCACAAGTGACCACCTCTATGCTCAAACACCAGGTCATCAGAACAACCCCATATACATGGAGACTTTACCTCACTCTACCCAACACATTGCTTACACACCTGAATCTAGTGAGAAGTATATGGTCATTAAGAATTTGGCCGAGGAACTCAAGAATCTGACTAGTTGAGTTCAGGGCGTTGAAGGAAGCAAGGGAGTCGAAGGGTTCAAATACGAATATCTCTGCATACATCCCGATGTTGAACTACCGGAGGGTTACAAACCTCCTAAGTTTGAAATGTTCGATGGTACAGGTGATCCCGGGGTCCATCTGAGGACCTATTGTGATAACTTGGTCGGAGTAGGAAGAGACGAGAAGATTCGCATGAAATTGTTTATGAGGAGCCTCACATGAGATGCTTTATCTTGGTACATCAGCCAAAACACTAAGAAGTGGTTCGACTAGGTAAGTATGGCATTAGGCTTCATGGACCGATTCAGGTTCAATACGGAGAATGCACTAAACGTTTTCTACATCCAGAACCTAAAAAAGAAGCCCGCCGAAACTTTCGCGAGTATGCCGCTGTTGGAGATCTGAAGTAGCCAAGGTCAGGCATGCCCAAGAGGAAGAACAAATGAATAAATTATTCGTCCGGGCACAACACCCGCAGTATTATTAGAGGCTAATGGTGATTGAAAATCACAAATTCTCTGACATCATCAAGCTGGGTAAGAGAATTGAAGAAGGTATCAAGAGTGGAATGGTCACTAACTTTGAGGCCCTATAGGCCACCAAAACCTTGCAGTCTGGTGGTATATCCAAGAAGAAAGATCGGTAATATTTGCACAGGGACCCAAATCCTCGTTAGTATATAGAACTTCCCCACTCACCTATTAAGCACCCTCGCCCACCTATCACTCAGCACCTCCATCAACATATCAGCCATCTCCACCATCTACATAATAGCCTACTTCCCCCCAGATACACCCAACCAGCTCCTGTTTATCATACCTACAACTCTAAGCCATCTCACTTCCAATGACCCCCTACTCGCCAAAATTTCCCGAGACCTTGACCCAACTTTGATCGGAGACCTCCTAAACAATACACTACCATTGCTGAACCTATCGACCAACTGTATGAAAGATTAAACTCTGCTGGTTATGTCACTCTTATACCTTCTATAACCCCTGAAAATCCATCCCGAAGGGTCAATCCAAACAAGACATGTGCATAACTTTCCAGCATGAAGGGGCATACAATTGATGAATGTCGCTCATTGAATGATAAGATCCATTCTATGATCGATAAAAAGTTCATCCAGGCAATAGAAGTTTCTCACAATGTTTGCAATAATCCGCTTCCAAACCATAGGGGTGTCAACATGATAGAGATAGAAAAAAGTTGGACCTAGAGGGGTCGATCGGGCTAATCATAGAAGGTGATGACCCAAAGAAGCCATCGGTCACTCTTAGTCCCATCATAGTCCAGATTCAGCCATCCGGACTCGTCGAGGTAACTGCGTCACTCCCATTCAAGTTTGAAACGGCACCACCTGTAAACACACATTTGTCGTTCGAGGTTGAAGTTATGCCGCCTGCTAAGGCACCCATTCCATTTGAGGTGAAAGTAGCTGCACCAATCATAGTGACAGTGTCAACCACGCCACCTTTCAACGACAAGGCTGTACCTTGGGATTACACGGCTGAAGCAAGAAGGAAAGGTAAAGTCAAGATAGAAGAAGTTGGTGTTGCACAGGGGATGACAAGGTCCAACAGGGTCTATACACCTGAACACTTGGCAGAGTCTAGCAGAATGCTTCCAACAGGCCACCCGTCATTGAAACAGGCCCAGATGATCTTTGGAGGAAGGTGCAGGCCAGTGAATACTCAGTCATCGATCAGCTGAACAAAACTCCAGCCCAAATATACATTCTATCATTGCTGCAGAATTTAGAGACACACATGAATGCTTTGATGAAAGTGCTGGACGAAGCATATGTGTCAAATAACATAAGTAGTGGAGATATGGCCAATATGGTAGGTCAAGTACTTTAGAGTCACAAGATCACTCTCCACAAAGACGAGATGCCGCCTGAAGGGCTAAGTCATAATAAAGAACTACACATCACTGTGCAATATGAGGACTACTTCATCACTAGGATTCTGATCGATGGTGGACCCAGCCTCAACATCTGTCCGTTGACAACAGTCAAGAAATTGGGCAAGGGACTGCACGAGATCAAAGAAGGATCTATGAATGTAAAGGCTTTCGATGGTTATCAAAGGTCTACCATCGGTGAAATCAGTATTTATCTGCAGATGGACCTATATGGTTCGAAATTGAATTTCAGGTGATAGACATATTGGCATCCTATAATCTGTTGTTGGGACACCCATGGATACATGCCGCCGGGGCTGTAGCATCAACATTGCATCAGGTGGTAAAATCTGAATGGAACCACCAGGAAGTGATCATCCATGGAGATGGAAGCAATCTTATCTATGGTCGCCATACCATCCCGGTGATTGAAGGTAGAAGAAGGCTGGGTGGAGAAACCTATTACCATATTGAACAGGTCAATGTAGTGGATAAAGACAAATGGTGGGACAGTAAGATCGAGAGCATACTGAACGAGAGTGGACACGAGCCTGGCAGAGGACTCAGGAAAAATCTTCAGGGGATTTCCAAAACAAATACAATTGAAGCACCATGGCACCACTTTTGAGCTGGGATACGAATACACTTGGTAGGAGTACGAAGACTGGTCGTCACCATGGCGCGGTCCCTACTATCCATTGGAAAATCCTATACCATATTTGGAGCAGTCTTTCCGGCAAGCTGATATCATATGGGGGTCAGAAGAAGAAGAAACTCTAGCAGATTTGAAAGATTTATTCCTGGAATATGGTGACATGGACTGTTGTGTTATTTTTGAGGAGGAGGAAGACGAAGTCCCTACCATCCAAACTTTGGGTGAGGGATCGTTTCTCAAGAATTGGACTGACAGACCATCTAGGGCCCGACGAGTCCCGAGGTAGCAAGGCTGAACAAGCATTATTTATTTCATTTTGCAAATGATTTCATTTTCCGCATTTCCATTTTTGCATTTTCCAATAAAATCTCCATTGTTCTCTCATTCTTTTATCTTACAACATTACTAGTTCCTGTCTTGGTGAACCAATGACTGTGACATGTAATGAGAAAACACAACAAAAGGACAGTGATTCAGAAGAAGAAGATACCATACCCGATGAAATTATCAGAGAAGTTGAGGATTTTGAAAATAGACCTAAGTCCAATTTGGATGAAACCGAGATAGTCAACCTGGGAGATTTAGAAACTGTCAAAGAAACTCGCATCAACATTCATCTATCAAAGAAATTGGTATACACACAGTTATTGAAAGAGTATGAAGACATATTTGCATGGTTGTACGATGACATGACTGGTCTAAGTACATCTATTGTGGCTCACAAGTTACCAACCAATCCAATGTGCCCACTGGTAAAGTAGAAGCTGAGAAATTCAAGCCTGATATGAGTCTGAAAATCAAAGAGGAAGTTACCAAGCAAATCAACGGCAAGGTTCTCAAGGTAGTTGAATATCCGGCATTGTTAGCCAACATCGTGCTAGTACCCAAGAAAGATGGAAATGTCAGAGTTTGTGTCGACTACCAGGATCTCAATCGGTCTAGTCCGAAGGATGATTTTCCTCTATCGAACATAAACATCTTGATTGACAATTGTGCAAAGAATGAACTTCAATCGTTCATGGATTGTTTTGCTAGTTACCACTAGATTTGGATGGACGAGGAAGACGCTGAGAATACAACTTTCATTACGTCGTAGGGAGTTTATTGTTATAAGATGATGCCGTTCTGCCTAAAGAATGTTGGGGCCACCTACGTGAGAGCTATGACCACTATCTTCCATGATATGATACATAAAGAAATTGAGGTGTATGTTGACGACATCATCATCAAGTCCAAGGGAGCCACTGACCATACAGCAGATTTGAGAAAATTCTTCGACAGGCTGCGAAAGTACAACTTGAAGTTAAACCACGCAAAGTGTGCGTTCGGAGTTCCTGCTGGGAAATTGCTTGGGTTCATCGTCAGCCGCTGAGGAATAGAACTGGGTCCATCAAAGGTCAAAGACATCCAAGAATTTCCACCGCCAAAGAAAAAGAAAGATGTGATGAGTTTCCTAGGACGCCTTAACTACATCAACCGATTCATAGCCCAGTCCACGGTTATTTGTGAACCAATCTTCAAGACGCTAAAGAAAGATGCTACGACGGAATAGACCAAGGATTGGCAAAAGACTTTCGACAGAATCAAGGAATACTTGTCAACATCACCAGTCTTGGTCCCGCTAAAGCACGGTAGACCCTTGCTACTCTACCTTGCGGTATTAGATAGAGCTTTTGGTTGCGTTCTGGGGCAGCACAACAAGACAGGAAGACATGAACATGCTATTTATTATCTGAGTAAGAAGTTCACTCCACATGAGGCACGATATTCTCTACTGGAAAGTACCTGATGTGCTCTAACCTGGGTAGCACAGAAGCTGAGGCATTACTTCTGTGCCTACACAACGTATCTCATATCAAGTATGGATCCCTTAAAATATATTTTTTAGAAGCCCATGCCCACTGGAAAACTAGCCAAATGGCTAATCCTGCTGAGTGAGTTCGACATTGTCTATATCACTCATAAAGAGGTCAAGGGGCAAGCACTGGTAGATCATATTGCCGAGAACCCCGTGAGAGGAGAATAAGAACCCCTGAAAACGTCATTCATAGGGGAAGACATTGCAGAATACTATGACGGGTGGAGAATGGTCTTCAACGGAGCAGCCAATTTCAAAGGAGTCGGCATTGGAGTTGTCCTGATATCGGAAACATGCCAACACTACCCGGCATCTGCCAAACTCAGATTTCCCTATACCAACAATATGGCAGAATATGAGGCCTGCATCTTAGGGCTCACTATGGCCATTAACATGAATATCTAGGAGTTGCTAGTAATTGGTGACTCATATCTTTGAGTACAACAAGTGCAACGAGAATGGGCTACCAATAATTCCAAGATATTTCCATATCTGCACCATGTACAGGAATTGAGGAAAAGGTTCACAAAGACAGGATTTCAGCACGTCCCCAGAATTCAGAACGAGTTTGCCGATGCATTGGACACTCTATCATCCATGATACAACACCAAGATATGAACTTCATTGGTCCTATTCCAATAAAGATCCATAGCCAACTGGCATATTGTGCCCACATTGAAGAAGAAGTAGATGGAAGACCATGGTTCCACAACATCAGGGAATACATGTCAAAGGGAGAGTACCCGGAGCTTGCAAATCACACTCAGAAACGCACACTCTGGAGATTGTCCAATAATTTATTTCTCAGCGGAGGAAACCTGTACAGGAGGACTCCTGACGTGGGATTATTGAGATATCTCGGTGCAAAAGAAGCTTACGGACTGCTTGAATAGATACATGCAGGGACCTGTGGCCCACACATGATTGGTTTTGTCTTAGCAAAGAAAATACTCAAAGCCGTTTACTTCTGGATGACCATGGAAACGCACTGCATCCAATATGTCCGAAAATGCTATCAATGTCAGGTACATGCAGATATGATAAAGGTACCCCTAAATGAGCTCAATGCAACAAGCTCGCCTTGGTCGTTTGCTGTTTGGGGAATGGAGTTTATTGGACCGATAGAGCCTATCGCCTCAAATGGACACAGGTTCATCGTAATAGCTATTCATTACTTTAATAAATGGGTCGAAGTGGCATCATACAAAGCAGTGACCAAGAAAGTCGTGGCAGACTTTGTCCGTGACCGTATCATTTGTTGGTTCGGGGTTCCTGAGTCAATCAGCACTAACAATGGCTCCAATCTCAACAGTGATCTGATGAAAGCCATGTGCGAGATTTTCAAAATCAAGCACACGAATTCCACAACCTATAAACCAAAGATGAAGAGAGTTGTGGAAGCCGCCAACAAGAACATAAAAAAGATATTGAGAAAGATGATAGAAAAGCACAAACAGTGGCATTAAGAATTATCATTCGCCTTACTGGGATAACGTACCACAGTCCGCACATCAACTGGGGCAACTCCTTATTTACTAGTTTAGGGTACGAAAGCTGTTATCCCTGCAAAAGTGGAGATCCCTTCCTTAAGAATCATACAAGAAGCTGAGCTCAGCGATGCAGAGTAGATAAAAGGCCGCTACGAGTAGTTAGCCCTCGTAGATGAGAAAAAGGATAAATGCAATATGTCATGGTCAACTTTATGAGAATAGAATGTCTAGAGCCTTCAATAAGAGAGTCAAGCCAAGACAGTTCACACCGGGGAAACTAGTGTTAAGGAAGATTTTCCACATCAAGACGAAGCCAAAGGTAATTTTTCTCCTAACTGGCAAGGTCCGTATATGGTTCACCGAGTATTGATAGGAGGAGCTCTCACACTTTCATAAATGGACGGAGAAGTTTGTCCAAAGCCAATCAATTCGGTTGCAGCCAAATGATATTATGTGTAACTTTCTATGCTTTTCTTCAATGATGTAAATTGAACTTTGCTTGAACTGATTCTCGTTTAAGAGGGGATACGTATATAGACCTATAGGTTCAGTCATAATTCAATAAAAATCTCATTTCCCTGCAATTGGAAACTGGGGAAAAGTTTGAGGAGGCCCTCAAAATTCTGAAGCAAGTTCAGCCGATCGCAGTATGTACAATGGTCAGAATCGTCAAGCATCTAACTAGGGCAGAATTTTGAGGAGGACCCTCAAAATTCCGTAGCATGAGTGGTTGCAATGTATTGAACCATGTCACAGTCATCGGTTCCTCTAAATTTCACAAAATATATTTTTACTATGTCTTTATAAAAGCATGCATGTTTTCAAAATATAGCTCATTTTAGCAAATGCTACCCCGTTGACGCAAACAGAATCATCCGAGCAAGCAGAGCGAAGCAAATAAATCCAGCGGGGGCACGAATCGACCTCCCCCATCTACAAAACTCACAATTTTTCTTTGGATGCAAGACCAAATGATAGACATGCCGCAAAGTCACAATCCTCACAACAGTCGCGTTATCAAAATCTGCTACCAGCTATGAAATACTGCTACTATCTGCTATTCATTCTACTTTTGGCATAAGGCTAAACGTTGCCTTCCCTTGCATAAGGCTAAGCTCTGTCTTTATCCTGCATGAGTTTAAGCTCTACCTCCCTTATCTGCATAAGGCTAATCTCTGCCTTCCCTTTGCATAAGGCTAATCTCTGCCTTCATTTGCATGGGCCTAAGCCCTGTCCCGCATCTTGCATGAGACTAGTCTCTGTCTCCACCTTGCCTGAGGTAAAGCTATACCTCCGCATTCACACAAGGCTAATCTCTGCCTTTATTTTCATGAGACTAAGCTCTGTCTCCATACCTGTATAAGGCTAAGCTCTATCTCAGATTTACATTATTTTCATAAAGACTAAATGTTGTCTCTCCAACATTATTTACTTTGCTCTTATTTTGGGCTAAGCTCTTCCCTCCACTTCGCAAGACTAAGCTTTGTCTTGTTGACATCATGTTATTGCATCATGGGCTGAAATATCACCAACCTGTCCAAAGGCGTCATAGTTCGGAGGCACCATCTTCATGGCTCGAGAACGTCATGTCGTGGCCTGAGGATATCTCATATAATTATTCAAAGGTGTCATCGTTTGGAGGCACCATCTTCATGCCCCGAGAACATCATTTCATTGCCTGTGAATCCTTCATCAAACAATTCATGGCCCAGGACATCGTGGTCAGAGGACGTCATCCCTAACCGTCCGAAGACAACATTCATAGTCCAACGGGAGCTTGCATAATGTTTAAATTTATGCATAGTATACGCGTGTATTCGCAGGTAACCCGCAAAGCGACAACTACCCCACAGGAGCGATCCCGCTCCAGTTCTCCCAGCCATATCAAACCTAACCTCTCCCATAGAACCGTTCATTCATCTAGTCCTAGATGTTGCATCTGTTATTGTGATGTCTGCACCGGTATACTTCGCCGATGGATCCGGAACTACATATGGCCTAATTCCTGTAAAACCAGGGATATGTAGGCAGCTCAGAAGACAGTGTGCAACCAAAATCTCTCCCAAACCGTTTCACTCGGTCAAAATTGTCCATCATCTCTTTACCCGACAAACACTTTCATCCTTTCCGGGTAAAGAGAGGCATCTGTTGATACCCAATTTTTCCTCAAAATATTTTAAATTTGCATATATAGCTTGAAAATCATGTATCAATAGTAATTGATATTTTCCCCCAATTTCCCTATATTTGTATTAATCTATCCAGCATTTTATTGCCAACAAATAATTATAAAATTGTATTACAAATGATTTCAAAAGCATTTCTTGGTTTCATTAATTATTTTTGGTCCTACTAAGACCAAATTATTTCATAATTAGCCAAATTGGCACATTTTGTCTATAATTGCAATAACTTCGCAATTATAGCCCAACCATACAATTTTATACTATTTTTATCCAGAAATTAATCATTTTGTATTTTGAAAATACTAAGTAATCTCTTTAATTATTTTCTACGTATGAAATTCATTTTTTATAATTAACAACTATTTTTATAAATTGTTTTAATTAATTTAAGATGGGTATTTAACAAGGAACAACTTTTATTTCGATTCTAGCCTAATTAAACTAGCCCAAACCTTAATAAATCAACCACAACAGACCCCAAGCCCAAAAGCCCTTGAGCCTAATCTGATATGCTCAACCCAACGCCCCATTTCAATCCTGACCGTTGATCACTCAGATCAATGGTCCAGATATCCCTTACCTTAATTAACCCAAATGATCCCCCTCAAACCCTCATTTTCTCTCATTTCTCTCATCTTCTCTCCGCCGTCATCCCCTTCTCTCTAAAATCCCTTTTGCCCAAACCCTAATTCCCTCGCAATTTTTTGGTTTGCCGGTAACAATGGTGGTTCTCTACCCCCTAGCATCTATGGCTCCTCTCCATGGCCCGATTCTTGCATCCCTGAGGTCCCCAAAGGACCTGTTGGTCGTTAATTCAACCCACCCCCGGGTCCGTCGTCATCATTCGGCCACCATGGACTTTCTGAGTAAGATCGTTCTATTTTCTTACTAGACCTATGGTTTCTAAGCCCGTCTCTTCTCGTCTCTCTCCGAAACCCTAACTACAGCTCTTGACTCCTTAGAACTGTAATAGATCTGAGTCTATTCGAGTTATCTTTACTATTTTCTTAAAGATTTTTTCGAATTTTTCTTAAGCATCTCTTCATCTTCAAACTAGGGTTTCTTAACCCGTTTTCAAAATCGATTATTTTTCTGATTTTAGTGTTATTCTGTGATTTTTACTATGTTTAAACTATTTATTTAAGTTTTTCCTTTATTTTATTTATTATGTTGAAACCTAAGTTTCTTGGTTTAGTCTTTGGGTTCTGAGTTCGTCTTTAATGTTCGTTCTTTCAACTTGTTTGCATGTTTGATTCTCATGAATCTGCTTTGATTAATCTGAGTATTTTTTGATTTCTACCCTATTATATTTATTAGGGTTTCTGATTCTTGCTTCTTCCTCTTATATTACGTTTGTTCTACTAATTCCTCCAGTCATTACTGTTTTCTGGTTGAATCCTTGATTCTATGTGATTCGTACCACTGTGTCCGATAGGGTTTCTGATTTTTTGCTTCTTCTTGCCTACTATGTGTTTATTCCGTTTGTTCATATAGTTTTGTGTTAACTCTCCCCTTAGTCAGCATTGTTCCTATTTGAATTCCAAATATTTTGTGATTAACACCTTTTACTGATTTCTTGTGATGATGTCTTTACTGATTTCCAACGTATAAACTATTTTCTTACCTTATTATGTGATTTCCTATTATTAGTTGGTTCTTACTGATTGTTTCTTAATTAGACCTTTCAGTACCTAGCCTAGTTACTTGCACTGATTGAAATTATTTCCTTATTTATGCTCCAGTCATACATAATCCATTTCCTTACTTTTTCCTGTCTTTTACCGTTTGAAATGACTCCCTTAATTAAGGAAGTAGTTGGACTGATTGTTGCTCTAATTGGTTCTGAGCTCCATAACTTACTGCCTAATTGTGTTTCTTACCATATTTTAGCTAGTTTCAAACAACTATATATATGTACACACTGATGCATACTCATACATTGAACTCAACACACACGAACACATTACTTCAAACTCTATCTCCTACACTCAAAGCTTTCTACTCTCTTTCTGTGTCAATTAATATTATTCTGAGTTAGCCAGCTTCAAGCCAAGTCTAACTATTGTGCTCTTCTAACCCATTCACTTTCTTGTTTATTGTCCCTTTACTAGTATGTTCTGATTTTCAATTTAAGTCCCAAAACTAATATGTTTCTTTTACTGCTTAAGTTTATGATGTTCCTGATCTGTCTCAATCTATTGTTTTGTTGTTCAACATGCAATTGACCTCTTTGCATCATTATTTCATCTAGTACGCTAATTATGTCTTAGCTTTTTAGGATTAGCATGTTCTTATACACTTGTAATCTGATTCAATATGACTCAATTTTTCTTTGATGCTTTTGTAGTAGTAGCCTAGTTCTGGTATGCCCTTATTGATTTGTTACACTAATTTGCCCTGATGATATGCTCAATCATGTTTAGTGCTTCTATGTCCTCCCTACTGCTATGAAATCGTATACTATGTCATCTGCCAATCCCATGAACCCCCTAAGCACTTCTGATTCTGTGACTATGTTCTAATTAGCACTCCTGGATTCATGTCTCACTATTGACACTATTAGCTACCCCTTAACTGCAAGAGACTTGTGTTTATTATATGTGTATTATGTGTCCCCAGTCCCCAATTATCCCTGCGTGAAGGGTTATTATTTGAGTATTGCTAAACCTGTTTGGGCTCTGTGTTTGATCTGATGTTCGTTTGATTTCACCACTCTTATTAAAATTGTTTTACTGCTAAACAACTCTCATATTCTTATAAAGCTACTGTAACTGAATCTCTTCTTTCAAATATTGCTTTCCTATTTAAACCCTTTTCAAAACTATGTCAAGCACTCTCACTCTACTCTTAGGTCCTTAGGGAACTTTGACACACCCGGATATGAGAAAGGCTACGAAATATTTGGGCACTTGAGGTTCTGGGAATCTGGGCCTATTTTTCAGGCTCCCTATAGTTAAACTTCTTCTTTTCCTTTATGTAATTTACTCAGCTGGTCTGTAATAATTATTTGTAAATAGATATTAGGGATGGCTAATGAAGTGGGGAGGGTAGCCATATAGTTCTGTTAACATCATCGGGTATCTATTGTGCATTCCCCCATACCTAGGCAAGCCTTAGGTAATCAATCTCTTTAAAAGTTGTAACACTTCTTGGTTGTGTTTACTGTTTAAAGACACAAGTTTTACAATCAGTAGGCAAACTGACTAGGTCCTTTCTATTGAGTTTATAAAATTGAAACTGCATATCTTTTGTGTTTTGATATTCACTTATACATCATGTTTTAGTATCCTACTTAATAATACTGCCCTTTTTTGTGTTTGAGACGTGTTGTTCACATGCAAGATTTGTGGAGGTAAACCTGAGACTCTTAATTACTTCTTTCCTGTTTTTATCTGCTAAAGTCCTATTTGTTCTTGCATGTCGCCTAGTATTTTTACCTTTTAAACCTTAAGGGTCTGTCTAGAACTACCTATGGGTAGAGGTCCTAATCTCCTCCAGGACCATTAACAAGGGACGTGTAACAGCACGCCTAGAGTTCGTTAAATAAATTTGCTTAATAACCACTAAGGGGTGGGAAAGAGTAGATAGAGATATGATGAACGGGGCACTAATGCGTCATGTAGCCCCTTTTTGAGGAGTGATTACCGGGCATTGCATTGATATGATTTTATAGGATAAAGTACCTAGGACTCCCCTATCCCTTACACATGTTTGCTTGGACTGTAAATCTTTCAAAACCTTATATATGTGCTTAGACTTTAAATCTTCTAAAACATTACTTCACATGTGTGCTTAGACTGCGAATCGTTTCAAAATGTTTATTTGTTTAAGCTTATTTTCTACTTGTTTAAATTCACAAAGTTTTTTTGGCCGGGAACCACAGTTGTAGACTTCGAGGGGTGCCAAATACCTTCTTGAAGTAATTTCAAGCCCTTACCCTATCTCTGGTTTATCTAATCTGTGTTTGTAAATAACCTTTAGTAGGTGCCCTAACGCACCTTAAAATCATTAGGTGGCGACTCTTCAATCCCTTATCCCTTTCCCAAAGGAAACGAGTTGTCACAATAATGTCGAATACCCTGAGCGATTCGAAAGGGGAGGAAAGAGGGGGCTTGACATACGGCAAGTCTACTTGCATTGCACTTCTATCGTCACTAGATTTTTTTTTGAACGTAAAGGATAGATTTATATTACTTAGTAACACATTACAAAACCATAGAAGTAGTTTTTAGGGCATTACTATTGCCCATGCTTACTAGGAAATTACAAACATTAGTAGGAATGTCTTTGAAACTATTACAAGTTTCCAGGTTTTCTCTTAACACGTCTTGTTCAACCAAAAGAGGTGGAAAAACATGGAAAAAACACTTGGTAGTTGTAGGGTACTTGACTGCCTCCTTAGCCATCCAGTGCGCCACTCTATCGCCTTCTCTGAAATTATGCTTCAGGATTGGGAGCTTCAGGTGGTGCATTAACTATCTACATACAACAATAATGTTAGAGAAGTTATGACCATTTTCATATATAAGCTTAATAATATATGTGCAATCTGTTTCAATATCCAGCTTTTCGAAATTCATATCTTTGGCAATTTTAATCCCTCCAGTAGAGCCATCAATTGTGCATGTGTGGAGGAGATAACATAGATTTTTTGTGGAACCCCACTATCCATTCTCCATTGCAATTACGGAATGCTCCACCAATACCTTCTACATTGTTTTTACCGGAAAAAGCACCGTCAGTTTAGTTTAATCTAGTTCCTTGGAGGTTTCTTCCACCTTACCTCTATAGTGAATGTTTTGTTAATGAGTGGATTTTTTTCAGTGAAGAAGACAAACTCCCATGCATGATGAACGGTTTTACCGGCATCCAGATTGCAACTGAGGTTGTTTATGTTGTTATGGTTCGTGTTAATCCATAAATCCATATGGAGTACGGAAATAGTGTTTCCCAACTAATGACATTCGTATTTTGACGAATGAAGTTATCATTCAATTTCTCAAGCCAATGTTCATCGTCTATCAAGCCTTGGTAGGTGATTCCCATGTTTTACCCAATAATGGCGTGCTATAGGGAAATCTAAAAAGATGTGGAAGATGTTTTCTATTCCCATTCTACAACATGTGCAAGTGGCATCTATGTTCATACCTATTTGTGACAGATATGATCTACAAGGTATATTGTTATGCAAGCATTTCCACAGAAGAAATTTAATTTTGCCAAATCCACCTGAAGCCTTTAGAAGTAAGGTTGGGAGTTGCAAACAGATTATAGCAAGATTTCATGAAAAAAAAACCATTAGAGTTAAGCATCCAGCTCATTTTATCCAGTTTGGATTCCTTGCAAGGAGTGGGTGTGGTTTTAATCTTCTTGATCACCTCAGTGGGTAGTTCAAAATAAATAGCATCTAGATTCCAGTCATTATTTTTAACAAGATTACTTATAGATAGGTTTATGTCATTTTTGCCACGTGGTCCTTCTATGGTAGATCTTAGAGGGGTGGAGTTATAAGCCCAGTGATTGCACCAAATATTCAACTTTGTATCGATATAAGGATGCCAAAGAATGCCTTTAGAACAAACCTGCCAACCCTTAATGATGGAATTCCAAATGAAAGAAGTATTGAGGGGTGATGTTGATCTAGCATATTTGGCCCTGATGAGCTGACCCCAAGGAGCATTAGGGTTTTGTAATAATCTCCAAGCTAGGCTTGCTAGGTTAACCAAATTTTTTGTTTTTTCTTGTCGAAGACCTAGCCCTCCATCTTTCTTTTCTCTAGTAATAGTGTTCCAACTGATTAGGTGGAGTTTTTTAGCATTATTTGGAGGATACCCATAGAAAATCCCTTTGAATTTTATCGACTGTTTTAGTAGTTTTGGTGGGGGAGGAGAGTATATTGCATTGAGTAAGAGTAGATTGCACATAAAGTAGTGGAGGATAAAGTGGTTCTACCTGCCATATTGATAAAAGGACATTTCCAATGAGATAGTTTTGAGTGAAGATTATCTATTATAAATTGAAAATCTTTTGCCTTTGGCTTGTGGTAAAGAATTGGAAACCCAAGGTATTTTCCAAATTCATTCGTACCTTTAATACCAAATAGGGATGATAGATGGATATGTTGGTCCTTAAGGCAATTTTTTAAAAAGATCCGTAAAATTGCAAGTGTAAAAAAAATGCCCGAATGGGTCCCCATGTGGTTATAAATGTAGAAATTCTTAAAATGGACCCTTGTGGAGTAAAAAGTACCCCGGGACTTAAAAGATAAAATTGTCTAGAATTGCACAGATCTGCGATCCACTATGCAATTTGAGGACAACTATGTGGCCCAAGATGCGATCGCATTTTGGGAATGCAGACAGTATAGTTGTCGCATCCTTGCACCTCCATTTTTGCGGAGGAGGTTATGTGACGCATTATACGATCGCATAACAAGCATGCGGACCACATACCTGGACAGTCCGATTCCCATTTTGTCCCATTTGACGGCCACTTATGCGATAGGAATGCGGACCGCATAGCAGGAATGCGATCGCATTTTGGGAATGCAGACAGTATAGCTGTCGCATCCTTGCACCTCCATTTTTGCGGAGGAGGTTATGTGACGCATTATACGAACGCATAACAAGCATGCGGGCCACATACCTGGACAGTCCGATTCCCATTTTGTCCCATTTGACGGCCACTTATGCGATAGGAATGCGGACCGCATAGCAGGAATGCGATCGCATTTTGGGAATGCAGACAGTATAGCTGTCGCATCCTTGCACCTCCATTTTTGCGGAGGAGGTTATGTGACGCATTATACGAACGCATAACAAGCATGCGGGCCACATACCTGGACAGTCCGATTCCCATTTTGTCCCATTTGACGGCCACTTATGCGATAGGAATGCGGACCGCATAGCAGGAATGTGATCGCACTCCTGACCGTATTTCCTGCTTCGGGGCTTCTAATTTATAATTCTAAAACCCGACCCCCAGTTTTATAAAACACCCCTCCCCTTCATTTTTAAAAAATATCTGACTAAAACAGAGAGAAGTGAGAGTGGGTTCTAGTGAGAGAAGTCCCCATCTTCCCCAAGTTGATCCTCCATCTCTACTCAAGCCTGGAACTAATCGAGTAGTCTTCATCTTCTTCACCATAAGAGGTAACTCTTCACCATTTCCCCAAATTTTCTGATTTAGTTAGAATAGAACACACATAGTTTGGTTCTTGAAGATGAGAGTTAAGACCTTACATGCATGTGAATGATCTACCATAATCTAGCAACATGAAGTAAACTAGGGAAATCTTTCACTAAAAAGGGGTTAGCTAATCTAAAGGACCACATAGTAGTTGATAAAATGCCCAAATGAGTTCAAGGTTCTTAACTCTAAGTTTGAATGTGTCACAATGTAAATTAGATTGAAGGCGTTAGAAGGTCCAGTGATCTTGGATAGAAATTATAGAGAAATTCCAACTCGAGGTATGTATGACTAACTCTAATTCTCATAGGATAAACCCATTGTGCTCACTTTCGGGGTATGATTCTCCTGTCGGGTATCTATGGAATTTATGTGTTCTATGTGCCTAATTGAGGAATCTTTTCTTCTATGTCATTCCATGCTAATACCATATCGTTGTGCTACTTGAGTATATGAGTTGTGATCATTATATTCCTTCTTCTACTATGTATGTGATCCTTGCATATGATGGGTGTGGTAATTATAAAAGACTAGAATGGTACGAAATATGAATCAAAAGTTGCTATGATATGAAATGTGGGTAAAGAGATGGTAATGATGTCAAATGCGAAACATGAGGTTGAATTGTTGTGAGACATGAATTAATGGAATGGATGGTTATGGAATATGGATTAAAGGATGAGTTGTTGTGAAATGTGAACCAAAGGATTCAATCGATATGAAAGAAGAATCAAAGAACAATATGTGTTGGGTAGGAAAGGCAATCCAGGTCCGCTTGACCGGGTTCATCCGGTTGGGCGCCGGTCTCGTCCCTCAGTTTTGGGGCGTGACATTTTTAGGGATATTATTCTAGATTTAGTCTTATTGATTGTTAGTCTTGACTCCATACAAAAAAAGTCCATGCAATGGTTGATGCACTGACTAGTCTCTTTGTTAGCCTTCCCCATTAGGGTTATATCATCTGCAAAGAGAATATGGGAGAGGGAGGGGCCCTTTTGGATGATGGGTAACGACACGGCCGGTCGTTTCGTAAGATTAGCCCTGTTTCCTCTGTTTCAGCTTTGTCATATGCCATTTAACCTATTTAGGTTGTGTTGGGTCGGTTAGTTCAAGTTCAGAGTGGTCGCGGTGAGAATTGAGGCACTTAGTCTCTTAAATGAGCTTAATAGTTGAAAAAGTCAACTGGGAGTTGACTTATAGGTAAACGGCCTCAGAATGTGGATTTCATAGATCGGATAGCTTCGTTAGGTGATTTGGGACTTAGGAGTGTGATCGGAATGTGGTTTTGAGGTCTAGAGTAGAATTAGGCTTGAATTGGCGAAATTGAGTTTTGGCAATTTTCGGTCGGCAGTGGAATATTAGCTATCGGGGTCGGAATTGGATTCCGAAAGTTGGAACAGGTTCGTAGGGTCATTTTGGAGGTGTGTGCAAATTTCAGGTTATTAGGACGTGGTTTGGCTGGTTTGGGCATCATTGGCGAAATTTAGAAATCTCAAAGTTCGTAGGCTTGAATCCGATGTGATCTTGGTGTTTTAGCGTTGTTTTTCGTTTATCGAAAGCTCGATTAAGTTTTACTAAGATTATGGGACGTGTTTGTATGTTTCGTTGAGTTCCCGAGGGCCTCGGGTGAGTTTCAGGTGGTTAACGAATCTAATTTTGGACTTAAGAGTTGGCAGATTTTTGCTGGTGTTCAGGTCTGGTTTTCTTCTATGTGATCGCAAGGGTATGTATGCGATCGCATAGGTTTGTTCTGAGGCAGCAGGATTTTGGGTCTATGCGACCGAATTTGGGAAGTGGCGATCACATGGGGTAATGGTATGTGTGCTATGCGATCGCGTCAGTGTGCAATGCGACCGCATAAGGGAGTGAGGCGTGTGGGGGTGGGCTGTTAGTTACTCTATGCGAATGCGCTGGGGAGGATGCGATTGCATAGAGGGTAAATTTTTTGAGCCTCACGAACGCATTCCTGGTGATGCGAACGCACTGAGGACAAATATTAGTGCTGGGCAGTGTATTTAAAAGGCCATATCCGTGACCTTTAGCCATTTTCACCATTGTTGGACGATTTTTGAAGTTTTTGAGACGGATTAAAGAGGGAATAAAAGGGGAAACGATTGGAGGTAATATTCTTCACTTCATAACTCGATTCTACGTTGATTTCTAAGTGATTAAAACTGAATTTTGTTGGAAATTAGTACCAAAAATTGGGTAATTAGGGCATGTAAATAGAGACTTTAAAAAGGGGATTTGTGGGGTCATTTGAGGTTCGATTTTGATGTTCTTGGTATGTATAGACTCGTGGGAGGATGAGGATTCTCGTGATATTTGGGTAATTTTAATAAATTTAGAATGGGCTTCGCTCCTTGGCATATAATAATGATATGAATCTAATTTTTTGTAGATTCGGAACATTCAGAGGCGGAGTCTAGAGGCAAGAGCACTGTGGTCTACGATTATAGCCGGTTTTGAGGTAAGTGACATTTCCAAACTTAGTTCTGAGGGTTCGAAATCCCGAACTATATGATATATGACTATAATTTAGGTGATGCACATGCCAAGTGACGGGCGTGCACTGAGTATTTGTGGCCTGGCTCATCCCATGGCACCATGTAGTAGTTATTACGGATTGATATCCGCATGTCTATTAATGTGGTAAATGTGAACATGTTAGGAATCATGTTAAGTATAAATTCTAAGGCTTCACGCCGAAAATGCTGACACCCGAGTGGTCGTATATTACTTTCTCATTTTGTGATTATTTGATTTCATATACTCAGTCCTATTATAGTATAAAATATCATGCCTCAGTCTCAGTAATTGTTAATTTTATGCATATTTATCATTATTTTAGGCTGATTTATACATCTGTGAGTTATATGAGTTAGACACGAGAGTAATGACCGAGTGAGCTGAGAGCCTGTTGTTGAGATAGTTATGAGATCGTATTGCACACCGCATCGATACTTTAATCATGCCTTCGTTGACTTGATATAGTTCTTGGGTCAACAAGGCCCCTCCGGAGTCTTTACACCCCCAATGAGCACATTGATATTGAGGGATGGATCTTCCCTGGACATGGACCTTTTTCGAAGTTGATGATATGTGAGGGATGGATCGTCCCGGGACATGGATCTTGTCCGCGTGTTGTGTTCCGGATATGGATCTTCTCCGTTGGGCTGGATTGGCCTTTTTCCTCAGTACCCAGTGGCTACAGTCACCGATGATTATGTATATTTCGAGATAGACCTTCCCTGGGCCTGAGAGCCATATACGGTACTGAGTGGACTGCCGTGTGAGGGTTGTGAGCACTATGTGCATTTCCACACTGGTTTCATATATTTTTATGATGGCATGTAGAGTATTCCGACATACTTGGCATATTTTGTATATTTTTTTATAAACTGTTAGCATGACTAATTTCTGTACGCTGTTTATTGTAAATCCCGAGGTTTAGTCTGTCACTACCTCTTAGCCCATAGGTTGGATTCATTACTTACTGAGTTGGTGTAATCACGTTACCCTTGCACCTTATGTGCAGATCCAGGTATGCCGAGACCCAGTTGTGGATATTGAGCAGGTGTCAGAGTTTCTTCGGAGTCAACGAGGTAGCAGCTGGCGATCGCGACCTCGTCTTCTCCTCCTTTATCTTCCTTTCACACTTTTATTATTACATACTATGTTGTCATTTCCTCTATTTTTACATTTGTACGTTGTAGTAGGTCGTGACTTAGTGACACTAGATTCGGGGTTGGATTTTGAAATGGGTTTTAAATGTTGTTAAACTTTCAAATGGGTTATTATCAATATTCTGCTTCTCAATTTATAAAATTTCAAAAAAATAAATAAATAAACTTTGATACAGCGGAATGTGTGGCTTGCACCTGAGCAGGTTACCTAGGGGCTTCATGCACGGGGGTAGCTCCCTCCCAGCTGGTTTCCCCAGCCAAGAATTTTGTGGTCCCAACTTTGGCACATGATGACAAGCGCAGGTTGGAGAGATTTAGTAGACTTCAGCCTCCGATTTTCAGTGGTACTAAGGGCGAGGATGCCCAGGGCTTCTTAGGTAAGTGTGAGAGGATTTTTCGCACAACAGGAATATTGGAGGCTAGTGGGGTTCCATTTACTACATTCCAGTTCTCAGGAGCTGCACTTGCTTGGTGGGACGCCTATGAGAGGCGTAGACCAGTTGATGCAGTGCCCCTTACCTTGCATCAGTTCTCCATTATGTTCTTAGAGAAGTATGTACCGCAGTCCCGTAGGGATGAGCTACGTAGGGAGTTCGAGCATTTGCGTTAGGCGGACATGACCGTGACGCAGTATGAGATGAGGTTTTCCGAGTTAGCCCGTTATGCTATTTACCAGGAGGTTTGTTGATGGCCTCACTTATCAGCATCGGATTTTTCTGACAAGGGAAAGGGTATTTGGCACTTCTTTTGAAGAGGTAGTTGACATAGCCAGAGAAATTGAGTCAGTTTGCCGCCAGGAGCGAGTCGAGAGGGAGGTCAAGAGGCCTTGAGGATCCGATGGTTTTGGTGGCGTTCATTCAGGAGGTCAGTCTCAGCACAACAGAGGCCGTTCATTTAGGCCTCCTCAGCCAGCCCACCCAGCCTACAGTAGTGCTTCATTGGGGCATGTTCCTCGCATCTCTCATCTGGGCCGTTCATCATTCAGTGCTCTTCTAGCCCAGAGTTCATCTCGCCGCAATCAGTTCAGGGTTCCTTGGGGCATGTTCTTCTGGTAGTTATTCTGGTTCCAGGGGTTCCCTTCAATCCCCACCGTCATTTGCTGAGAAGGGTTGCTTTGAGTGTGGTGATCCGGGCCAGATCAAGAGGTATTGTTCCCGTCTTTCGGGTGGTTCATTCCAGCAGAGGAGCCAGCCTTCGGCTTCAGCACCAGTTACTACACCACCCGGCCAGGCAGCTAGGGGTGGGGGTCAGTCAGCTAGAGGCCGCCCTAGAGGGGGAGGTCGATTAGGTGAGGTCAGGCTATTAGGCATAGATTTGGTTCAGGATGCGTTGGATAAGGTGAAGTTGATTCAGGAGCGACTTCGCATGGCGCAATCTAGGCAGAAGAGTTATGCAGAAAAAAAGGTTCGGGATGTGTCTTTTATGGTTGGGGAGAAGGAACTAGTGAAGTTCTCACCCATGAAGGGTGTTATGCGGTTCGGTAAGAGGGGCAAGTTGAGTCCCAGGTTCATTGGACGTTTTGAGATGCTTCAGAGAGTTGGAGAGGTGGCATATAGACTTGCCTTTCCACCTAGCTTATCGAGTGTTCATCTAGTATTTCATGTTTCGATGCTTCGAAAGTATGTTGGTGACCTGTCTCATGTTTTGGACTTTAGCACGGTTCGTCTTGAGGGTGATATATCATATGAGGTGGAGCCAGTGGCTATTTTGGATCGACAGGTCAGAAGGTTGAGTTTATAAGGATATAGCTTCAGTAAAGGTATAGTGGAGAGGAAAACCGGTGGAGGAGGCCACCTGGGAGACTGAGCGGGAGATGAGGAGCAGGCATCCTCACTTGTTTGAGACTCCAGGTATGTTTCTAGACCCGTTCGAGGACCAACGTTTGTTTAAGAGGGGGAGAATGTAACAACCCGACCAGTCGTTTCATGAGATCAGCCCCATTTCCTCTGTTTCAGCTTTTTCATATGCCATTTAACCTAATTATGATGTATTGGGTCGGTTAGTTCGGGTTCGGAGTGGTCGTGATGAGAATTGAGACACATAGTCTCTTAAATGAGCTTAATAGTTGGAAAAGTCAACCAGGAGTTGACTCATATGTAAAAGACCTTGGAATGTGGATTTCATAGCTCGGATAGGTTCATTAGCTGATTTGGCACTTAAGAGTGTGATCGGAACGTGGCTTTGAGGTACGGAGTAGAATTAGGCTTGAACTGGCGAAATTGAGTTTTGGCGATTTTTGGTCGGCAGTGCAATATTAGCTATGAGGGTCATAATGGAATTTCGGAAGTTGGAACAGATTCGTAGGGTGATTTTGGAGGTGTGTGCAAACTTTTAGGTTATTCGGACGTGGTTTGGGTGGTTTCGGCATCATCGGCGAAATTTAGAAATCTCAAAGTTCATAGGCTTGAATCTGATGTGATCTTGGTGTTTTAGCGTTGTTTTGGGTGTTTCGATGGCTCGCCTAAGTTTGAATAAGGTTATGGGACGTGTTTTTATGTTCGGTTGAGGTCTCGAGGGCCTCGGGTGAGGTTCAGGTGGTTAACGGATCTAATTTTGGACTTAAGAGTTGGCACATTTTTGCTGCTGTTCGGGTCTGATTTTCTTCTATGCTATCGCAAGGGTATGTATGCGATCACATAGGCTTGTTTTGAGGCAGCACAATTTTTGGTCTATGTGACCGCATTTGGGAAGTGGCGATCGCATGGGGTAATGGTATGTGTGCTATGCGATCGCGTCAGTGTGTTATGTGATCGCATAAGGGAGTGAGGCGTGTGGGGGTGGGCTATTAGTTACTCTGTGCGAACGCGCTGGGTAGGACGCGATCGCATAGAGGGGAAATTTTCTGAGCTTCGCGAATGCATTCCTGGTGACGGAACGCATTGAGGACAAATATAAGTGCTGGGCGGTGTATTTAAAAGGCCATATATGCGACCTTTAGCCATTTTTCACCATTGTTGGGCGATTTTTGAAGTTTTTGAGATGGATTAAAGAGGGAATCAAAGGGGAAACGTTTGGAGGTAAGATTCTTGACTTCATAACTCGATTCTATGTTGATTTCTAAGTGATTAAACCTGAAATTTATGGGAAATTAGCATAAAAAATTGGGTAATTAGGGCTTGTAAGTAGAGACTTTAAATGGGGATTTGAGGGGTCATTTGAGGTCTGATTTTGATGTTCTTTGTATGTATAGACTCGTGGGAGGATGAAGATTCTCGTGATTTAAATTTTATTTGATTTCGATACGTGGGCCAGTGGGTCGGGTTTGGCCAATTTCGGGATTTTTGGGTAATTTTGATAAATTGTGAATGGGCTTCATTCCTTGCATATAATAATGATATGAATCTGATTTTTGTTAGATTCAGAACATTCGGAGGCCGAGTTTAGATTCAAGGGCACTGTGTGCTAGGATTTTAGCCGTTTTTGAGGTAAGTGATGTTTCCAAACTTGGTTCTGAGGGTTCGAAACCCCAAACTATATGATATATGACTATTATTGAGGTGATGCACATGGAAAGTGACGGGCGTGCGAGCGTGCACTGAGTATTTGTGGCCTGGCTCATCCCATGGCACCATGTAGTAGTTATTATGGATTGATATCCGCATGTCTATTAATGTGGTAAATGTGAACATGTTAGGAATCATGTTAAGTATAAATGCTAAGGCTTCACGTCGAAAATGCTGAGACCCGAGTGGTCGTATATTACTATCTCATTTTGTGATTATTTGATTTCATATACTCAGTCCTGATATATTATATCATTTCATGCCTCAGTCTCAGTAATTGTTAATTATATGCATATTTATCATTGTTTTAGGATGATTTATACATCTGTGAGTCATATGAGTGAGACTGGAGAGTAATGACTGAGTGAGCTGAGAGCCTGTTGTTGAGATAGTTATGATATCGGACTGCACACCACATCGATACTTTAATCGTGCCTTCGTTGGCTTGATATAGTGCTTGGGCCAATAAGGCCCCTCCGGAGTCTTTACACCCCCAGTGAGCGCATTGATATTGAGGTATGGATCTTCCCTGGACATGGACCTTGTCCGAAGTTGATGATATGTGAGGGATGGATCGTCCCTGGACATGGATCTTGTTCACGTGTTGTGTTCCGGAGATGGATCTTCTTGGTGGGTGTTGACCCATGTCACTGCATAGTTTTGAAGATTGACAAAAGGCTGACCAGTTGAACCAGATCCATTAGAGCACATATCTTGAACTAACTAGTTGGCACATGAACCGTATGTGATTAAGAGATGTTTTGAATATGAATTATCAATGAACGAAGAGATTGTCTCCTAGTACAAAAAGGTTGCAACCTGATCTGATTAATTAAAGATGAAATCAACAAGGAAAGTAACAAAATAAAGGAAGTTGAGTTTGATGCGAATTGGTTCACCCAGGTAGAGTTGAACAACGACTAACTCTGTAAATACTTGATGTATTTCTGCTAGAATTCAAGACGCACAAAGCTAAAGTGAATCATAATCTGAAAGCAAAATTCCCAAAGTTATTTTTGCAAGCAGAATCATTGTGCGATGCAAAGGCTGCAATTCAACTAGAAGAACCAGTTCCATCTGATTGTTTATTGAGTCTAGTTGATTGTAGTAGGAGTTTTTAATATTGTATATTTCATCTTTCTTTGAAGCAACTGTAATAGGTATGTATTGATCAAGTTAGAGTTAACTTGAGGTGTGTAGAAATAAGCAAAGGGCTAGTTACTACAAAGGGTTAGAGTTAATCCATATGATTACAAAAGAGTTTATTGTGTAAGTCCGTTTGGCTTAGAGTTTTTAGTGAAGAGTTGAGAAAATTCTACTTTGGAATAGGTCGTAGTTTTTTCAGCTTTTGAGCCAGGTGTTTTCCACGTAAAAATCTCTGTGTTTTTACTCTACTGCTTTTTATTATTCCGCAACAGTAGTAGTTGGAACACGAAGAAGAACCAGGTTCTTCTACTGAGACAACACTCAAAAATTAGGTACCACAAAAAGTAACCTATCTTCTTGTGTGGTATTGAAGTCTAAAACATCAATTGGTATCAGAGCTAGTTATCCTTGAAAGGGTAAAACCTTGGAGAAGATCAAGATGAGTGCGCCATCTGAAAATTTGGAAGGTCAATCAACTGCAAGGCCACCACTCTTCAATGGCCAGTACTACTCATGGTGGAAAAATAGGATGAAGGATCACCTAATTGGAAAAGACTATGAACTATGGGACATAGTCACTGATGGTCCTCTAGCTACCATGATGAAGATTGCTGAAGGTATAGATATACGAAAGACAAAAGCTGATTGCACTGTTGAGGATCTAAAGAAGTGGGAGAAGAATGCAAAGGCCAAAAAGTGGCTAGTATGTGGACTAGGTCCAGACGAGTACAATAGAATCCAAAGCTGCACCACTGCCAAAGAGATTTGGGACACCTTGCAAGTAACCCATGAAAGAACACCTCAGGTAAAAAGGTCAAGAGGTACTCTACTATACTCTCAGTAAGAAAACTTCACAATGAAAGAAGGAGAGACTATTCAAGATATGTACACAAGGTTCACAACCTTGACTAATGAACTGAAGTCTCTTGGAAGAATCATTCTTGAAGAGGACAAGGTTGAGAAGATCCTAACAAGGGTCTTGCCTATTTATTGGGAAAGAAAAATCACTGCTATCCAGGAATGAAACAATATGGCAACCCTCAGATTGGATGAGCTAATTGGAAACCTCACTGCCTTTGAACTGAGAAGGCAGACAATGAAGATAGATGGTCCAAAGAAGGAGAGGAGTCTAGCCCTAAGAATCACCGAGGGAGCATATCTGGAAGATGATGAGATGGCCATGATCACCAAAGAATTCCGAAACTTTATCATGAGGAAGAAAGGCATCTCTAGAGGAGGAAACTACAACAAAGCAAAGGCTCCAGAAAGACGAACCAATGAGGGATGCTATAAATGTGGTAAGACTGACCATCTCATTAAAAACTGCCCTCAGTGGGAAGTCTAGTGGAAAAATGAAAGATATGAGAGAAGGAACAGGTTCAACCTAAGACAAACACAACAAAGGCTATGGTTGCTGCTTGGGGGAAAAGTTAAGATGAAGAATCAGAAGATGGGGAGACTGAAGATCAGGCGCTCATGGAAATTGGAGCATCTAACAAGGTATCACTTGAAGAACTAGAGGTAAGTATCTCTCATCTTAAAAATAAAGTAAAGTTCCTACCTAAGGAAAAACTCTCTGAGTGTCTACTTGATTTCATGTTAGAAGAAACATAGGAAAATTAAAAGATAAGATGTATGCCAAGGACGAACAAATAAGAACTCATAATGAACAACTTGGAAAAGTCAAACATGAATTAGATCGAACCTGAAAATGGAATAAATCCTCCGACGCCCTGATATGGCTTCAAGAGATTCATAGTAGCAACAGGAGAGGGATTGGCTTTGGAAGTCAGTTGCCCAAGTGGGATCCCAAAAACAAGTATCTCACTCTTCTTGAGAATAAAATCTGCACCTATTCTGGTAAGACTGGGCACTACAAATATAAGTGTACTGCAAAAGATCAGGCCAGTCAAAAATAAGAGAGGTTTGTAAAAGGTAAAAACGGGTTGCCAAATTGGGCCAGGAAAAGTTTGATTCATCCATTCTCTCATAGAAAAGGACCCAAACTAGTTTGGGTTCTTAAGACTAACCTTTGATTCCTTTTGTAGGTTCAAGTGAGAGGAGGCAACAAGATTTGGTACTTGGATAGTGGCTGCTCAAAGCATATGACTGGGGACATGGAACAGTTCCTTTCACCTGAAAGTATTAAAGGAGGAAATGTCTCCTTTGGAAACGGAAAGAAAGGTGAAATCATTGGGGTTGGTAAGGTAGGTAAGGATGATACATGATCTATTGAACATGTGTATCTAATAGATGGCTTGAAATATAGTCTGATCAGTGTATCACAACTATGTGACAGAGGTAAACTGGTTGCTTTTACTTCCATAAAATGTTTTGTGATTAACTGCTTACTGACAAGATTATTTTGCAGGGAAAAAGAATGAATAACATCTATGTCATAGTTTTGTCCACATTGTCTGAAAATGAACTCACTTGTCTAAGTGTGTTGGACAGTGATCCCCTCCTGTGGCACAAATGCCTTGGTCATGCAAGTCTAACTCAACTTAACAAACTAGTCTCTAAGGACTTAGTGGTAGGACTTCCTGATATTAAGTTCAAGGAAGACAAAGTTTGTGAGACATGTGCCAGGGGGAAGCAGGTAAGGTCCTCTTTCAAAAGTAAGAACATGGACAGTACCACCAGGACGTTGGAACTGGTTCATATGGATCTATGTGGTCTTATGAGAACTTTAAGTAGAGGTGTTAAGAGATATGTGATGGTGATAGTTGATGATTTTTCAATGTTCACTTGGACCCTATTCCTGGCATCTAAGGATGAAGCACTTGATATGTTCACCTAATTTGTCAAGAAAACTCAAAATTAATTGGGACATCAACTGGAATCAATATGATCTGACCATGGTACTGAATTTGAGAATATTAAGTTTGCTGAGTTCTGTTGAAAGGAAAAACAGAACACTTGAAGACATGGCAAGAACCATGCTCCTATCTAGCAAACTGCCTCACAGCTTCTGGGCTGAAGCAATAAATATTGCTTGAAACATAATGAATAGATGCATGACTAGACCTCTAGTAGAGAAAACTCTCTATGAATTACTTAAAGGGAGAAAGCCCAACATATCCCACTTTAGGGATTTTGGATGCAAGTGTTTTGACACAATAATGGCAAAGATTCCCTAGAAAAATTTTACCCCCGAAGTGATAAGGGGGTATTCTTGGGATATTCATCACATAGTAAAGCTTATAAAGTGTATAATAAAAAAACTATGTGTGTAGAAGAAAGTATACATGTTGTCTTTGATGAAACTAACATTCTTGCTGAGAGAGAGGAGCTTGGACTGGTAAGAAGCAGTGATCACACTGAAGCAAGAATGAAAGGTGGAACAGGTGATGGACCAGGTTCAACTACCCTAAGCATCACGACTGAGGGAACTCAACATATGCAACCTGACCCTGATCCTGCTCTACAACAACAAGATATCATGGAATCATCTAGGAATGAACAACTGGTACTTAAGCCACAGAGATATCAGAATTCTCACCCTCTTGAGAACATCATAACAGATTTGGCATCTGGAATCAAGACAAGATCATCCTTGAAATTTCTATGTGCATTTGATGCCTTTCTATCCATGATCGAACCAAAGAACATTAGGGATGCCCTACAAGATGCTGATTGGGTAAATGCCATGGAAGAAGAGTTGAATCAGTTTAAAAGAAGTCAAGTATGGCACTTGGTACCCAGGCCATTGGATAGATCTGTAATTGGCACCAAGTGGGTCTTCAGGAACAAGCTCGATGATGATCGAACTGTTACAAGGAATAAGGCAAGATTAGTTGTTCAAGGATATAGTCAAGAAGAAGGAATTGACTATGATGAGACCTTTGCCCATGTCGCAAGACTGGAGGCAACCAGACTTCTTATAGCATTTGATGCACACATGGAATTCACTCTTCATCAGATGGATATTAAGAGTGCCTTTCTAAATGGCTATCTGAAGGAAGATGTATTTGTCAAGCAGCCTCCAGGTTTGGAAAGCAATGAGTCACCTAATCACGTATACAAACTCGACAAAGCTCTATATGGTCTCAAACAGGCACCAAGAGCATGGTACGAAAGATTATCAAAATTCCTCCTAGAACATTGGTACAAACGAGGCAAAATTGATAGTACCTTGTTTTTAAGGGAAAAAGGTAAGGATATTTAGGTTGTGCAAATATATGTGGATGATATCATATATGGAGCGACTTCTGAGAAACTGGGCACGTAATTTCTATGCACGTAATGATGGGTGAGCTAAACTTTTTCTTAGGCTTGCAAATTAAGAAAAACCCAAATGGAACAATGATCCACCAACAAAAGTATGTGTATGAATTGCTCAATAAGTTTAAATTGGAAGACTCAAAAGAAATACACTCCCATAACCACAACTACAAAATTGGATGTGGATGAACCTAGTTCATCTGTTGATCAGAAGCTTTATAGAGGGATGCTTGGGTCTCTATTGTATCTCACTGCAAGCAGACCTGATATTATATTCAGTGTGGGTTTGTGTTCTAGGTTTCAGGCAAATCCAAAGGAGTCCCACCTCACTGCAGTAAAGAGAATTTGGAGATATTTGAAAGGCACCACTGATTTATGCCTTTGGTATCCAAAAGGTAGTAATTTCGACCTTGTAGGATATACTGATGCTGATTATGCAGGATTTCTGGTTGACAGGAAAAGTACTTCAGGTATGGCTCACTTTTTGGGTTCATGCCTTGTGTCTTGGGCAACCAAGAAACAAAATTCAGTAGCATTGTCTACTGCTAAGGCTGAATATGTGGCTACAGCCTCATGTTGTGCCCAGTTGTTATGGATCAAACAACAACTCGTGGACTTTGGTATTGATGTGGGACGCATTCCTATATTTTGTGATAACACTAGTGCTATTAGTATGACGAAGAACCCGGTCCATCACAAAATGACTAAGCACATAGATGTTAGACACCATTTCCGAAGGGATAACTATAAAAAAGGAATGATTTCAATCGACGTAATACTGATCATCATATTGTTGATATATTCACCAAAGAACTTAGTAAGGAGAATTTTGAGAGAAAAAGGCTGGAATTAAGGATGATTAAGGTCACCTGATTGAAGAGAAAGAAATTTTTTATACAAATGAATTTTTGGCTAGAAAATTTTAATTAGGTACTTAATCAGATTAATAATTGCTCGGCATTATGTCTTTATTGCCATACTCTTGTGCCATGTATTAATATGATTCCCGGATACTAATAATATTTATTTATCTTTGTAAATTGAGGTAACTTAAAGATTTCAAACAGGATGAACCTGGTTCATCTATGATGATTCATCTGACTGACAAGGTATGTACTCTTCTCCATATAGTAATTCAATTACAGTCACATATGTGCAGGAGTCTATCCATAATTGGTTCATTCCTAAGTCTTTGTACTAATCCATAAATGACCCCGTTCCAAGGAGTCACATCAACACTCAATTAGCCTAAAAATAGGGAACAATTAACTGTCAAATCAATGACACTCCTACAACCATTAGACTTCCACTTGAATAAATTTTTTATCCATTGTAAAATTAATGGCCATATGTTATAAAAGTTAATCATTACTCCTCTCTTCATAAAGCTTCTTTCAAACCAAGTTTAACTCATATTACACTACCCAAAGCCTGCAAAACTCGTCATTTCATCTCAACAAAAAAATAAAAAATGTCTTCACCTCCACCAGCTTCATTATCTAATTCCTCATCTAATCGTGATTACGATGGAGCAAATTCTGAATCTCTCTCCAATTCTCCTTCTGTTTACAGCTCCGAATCACCAGAAAATCCATCATCCCCTAAAAATACACCCATTCTTGAACCCACTCCAAACCCTACTCCTACCCCCCAAGAATCGTAGTGTTAATGTTCTTGCCCGGAAATCTGTTGCTTCTGGGGCTAGGGAAAAATTCTTGGAGGATCTTATTAAAGCAGACAAAGGGACTAATTCTGATTCATCCAATGAGTCCTTCAAATAAGCTAATGAGGAAGAAGCACCTAGTTCAACCAGTTCTGAAAAAGGTAATTTTGAAATCGATTCTGAACTTAATTCTGCTGATAAATGATTCGTGTTGGTAGGGTCTGTGGTTGCTGTTGAAATACCTGGAAGAAATAAGGGTGGGAGAAAAGAAATAATTCTTGAGAGAAAGGGAGAAGAAGATGTGAGGGGATCAAGGGAGGATGGATCCATGCTGGTTATTTGTTGCCCCATTCCTAAAACTATGGGAGAAGAAGTCACTGATTTAGGGGGAAGCATAGTAGAGGAAGTTGCAGCAGGTCTTGCAAGTCTAAAGAAAGCAATGGATGAACCTGGTTAATCAGGGGAAGAAACATTGGCGGAAAGGTTAAGAAAACTGGGAGAGTCTTATAACCCCAAGAGAAGAAGGAGTCAGAAACCCAAGAAGGCAACTCACCCAGTTCTTCAAAGAAAAGGAAAAATTTTGAAGTTGCTGATGTTTCTGCTCCAAAAGTTAGAACTACTCGTAGCACTGTAAGAGAATAAGAAGAAAAATTAGAAAAGGCTCTGAAGGAGCGCAAGAAGAAAAAGGCAGCAAAAGGAAAAGCAAAAGTTGGAGAGCCTCTTGAGGCTATTAAGATTGAAGAAACTGGGTTAGACCTAGTCTAACAGGAGGAGCAACCTGGTCCAGGTGTGGCTAAGACACCAAAACCCACAAAGGCTAAGGCTTCTTCAAAGAAGTCAGCTAGGATGTCTGTCGCACCAACAAAATCTGTTAAGAAGACTAGGGCCAAGCCAAAGAGAGTGAAAGTTGTTTATGATGGTGATGCAGACTGGAGTGGAGAAGAGGAGAAGGAAATTTGAGTGGTGACTGACAGGGTTACCATGTTTGGAAAAATAACAATACTAAAGGGCAAGCTGGTGAAGGATTTAGAGGAGCCTGGTATGCAGTATCTAATGAAAACTCTTGAGGTACAAGGTTGGAAGGACCTGGTCCTTTACATCGAAGGCAGGCTGACAAGAGCTGAGTTTGTAGAGTTTATAGGGAATGCAAGTGTCAAGGAAGGAAGGGTCACGTCTATGGTCAAAGGAATTGAGGTTTACTTTGATGTCAAAGAACTGGGTGTTATTCTTAACATACCAGCTGAGAGCTATGAGGACTATACAAGGCAGAGATGGCCTTGTCTAGATGGGATGGCCTCAGCAATCGACATCACCAGGTTCTTTAGTGATAGTGAGAAGGAGATTGAACCCAGGACAGTCTACAAGAGTGAGGTGAAGCCCGAGCAGAAGCTAATCTTTGAGTTTGTCATTAAGTTCCTACTTCCTAGACAAGAAAGAAGGAACATAGCAAATTATATGGATCTTACTTTGATGAAATGCTTGTACAGGGGAAAGAAAATTAATTGATTAGCTTTTATCATCGAACTCTTTGACGGAGTTGTGAAAGGAACCAAAGCACATGCAATTCCTTATGGCTTCATGCTGACAGCAGTGCTTGCTCATTTTGGGGTTCCAGTAAAGAAGGCTGAGATGGCTACGGCCAAAGATTATTTTGGGAAGGAAACTTTGCTTACAGGTGACTACAATATTAATGTTCCTGTTGATGAACCTGGTTCATCTAGGAAGCAACCAGTCAACAGCAAAGTTAGAACTTTGGTGCAAGAAAACGAGATTAAGGATATGGACATCCTTCGATTAAAGTCTCGTGTGATTGAGGTTGAAGAAGAGTGGGATGCTCTTAGAGCTGAATTAGTAAAGGAGAAAGAAAAGAATGAGCGTGTTCTTCAGCAGATGTTGTCTCTCCTACAATCCAAGTCCACAACCTCCACTGCACCTTCCCATCCTTAGGCTTCTTAGAGCTTCCTTAAACCATCTTAAGACCAGTTATCAGTTTCAGTTCTTTTTTTTGTTTTTTTGCCTATCTTAAGACCACTTACCATTTTGCTTTTAGTTATTGACTTGTCTCAGTTTCTGATTTAGCTGACATTTATTTGTTTCTTGTGTTGATTAATCCTGTTTTGCACCTGCAGTTGCCTCAATGGCCACGAGTAATAATTAATAAAACTGGTAAGTATGTCATTTTGCAAACTTTTTGATGGTGCAAAAAAGGGGGAAATTAGTTTGTGCTGAACTTTTCAAATTATTTTTAAAGTTTAAAGTGATATTTATAACCTAATGACCCTGGATTCTCTATGATTAATACTCAAAACCATACAAAGTTCTTTGAAGTATATACAGGATTAAGCACAGTGTTTGTCATCATCAAAAAGGGGGAATTTGTTGACCCATGTCACTGCATAGTTTTGAAGATTGACAAAAGGCTGACCAGTTGAACCAGGTCCATCAGAGGACATATCTTGATCTAACTAGCTGGCATATGAACTGTATATGTTTAGGAGATTATTTGAATATGAAATATCAATGAACCAAGAGGTTGTCTCCTAATACGAAAAGGTTGAAAAGTGATCTGATTAATTGAAGATGAATTCAGCAAGGAAAGTAACAAAAGAAAGGAAGTTGAGTTTGATTCAAATTGGTTCACCCAGATAGAGTTGAACTGGAATTGGAAGACAAGCTCAACGACCGACTCTATAAATACTTGATGTATTTCGTCTGGAATTCAAGACGCAGAAAGCTTAAGTGAATCAAAATCTAAAAGCAAAATTCCCAAAGTTATTTTTTCTAGCAGAATCATTGTGCGATGTAAAGGCTACAATTCAACTAGAAGAACCCATTCTATCTGATTGTTCATCGAGTCTAGTTGATTGTAGTAGGAGTTTTTAATATTGTATCTTTCAGCTTTCTTAGAAGCAATTGTAATAGGTACGTATTGATCAAGTTAGAGTTAACTTGAGGTGTGTAGAAATTAGCTAGGGGCTAGTTACTACAAAGGGTTAGAGTTAATCCTTAGGATTACAAAAGAGTTTACTTTGTAAGCCCGTTTGGCTCAGAGTTTTTAGTGAAGAGTTGAACAAATCCTACTGAGGAGTAGCTCGTGGTTTTTTCACATTTTGAGCCAGGTGTTTTCCACATAAAAATCTCTGTGTTTTTACACTACTGCTTTTTATTATTCTGCAACAGTAGTAGTTGGAACACAAAGAAGAACCAGGTTCTTCTACTGAGACAGCACTCAAAAATTGGGTACCACACAAAGTAACATATCTTCTTGTGTGGTATTGAAGTATAAAACATCAATGGGGCTGGATTGGCATTTTTCCTTATTACCAAATGACTACAGTCACAGATGATTATGTACATTCTGGGATGGACCATCCCTGGGCCTGAGAGCCATATACGGTACTGAGTGGACTGTCGTGTGAGGGATGTGAGCACTATGTGCATTTCCACACTGGTTTCATATATTTATACGTGGCATGTAGAGTATACCGGCATACTTGGAATATTTTGTATATTTATTTACAAACTTTTAGCATGTCTAATTTTTGTACGCTGTTTATTTTAAATCCCGAGGTTTACTCTGTCATTACCTCTCAGCCAATAGGTTGGGTTTATTACTTACCGAGTTAGTGTACTCACGTTTAGCCCTGCACCTTGTGTACAGATCCAGGTACACCGGGACCCGGTAGTGGATACTGAGCAGCTGTCAGAGTTTCTTCAAAGTCATCGAGGTAGCAGCTGGCGATCGCGACCTTGTCTTCTCCTCCTCTATCTTCTTGTCACACTTTTATTATTACAGACTATGTTGTCATTTCCTCTATTTTTACATTTGTACGTTGTAGTAGCTCGTGACTTGGTGACACTAGATTCAGGGTTGGATCTTGAAATAGGCTTTAAATTTTGTTAAACTTTCAAATGGGTTATTATCAATATTCTTCTTCTAAATTTATAATTTTCAAAAAAATAAAAAAATTAGCTTGGATTCAACGAAATGTGTGGCTTGCCTGATTCCACGAGAGGTACCATCACGACTAAGGATTTGCGGTCGTGACATGATGTTAATAAGGTCCCAGTTCAAAATATCGACTTGGTGATTGATAAGTCTAGAAAGGGTCCTAGCTCAATGAATAGAATGAAAATGTAAGGAGAGAGGGGTTCTTCTTGGCGGATACCCCTACTAGGTTAGAAGAAACTTCATGTCCCATTCACTAGAATTCCCATTAGGTAGGAAGGGCTTTATCCTATTAGCAATGATCTTAGTGATAACTTTGTAAGCAGTGTTACAAAGTCCAATGGGTCTAAAATATTTAAGGTTATTAGCATTAGGGAATTTAGGAATGAGGCAGATGAATGTTTCATTAATGCCACTGGGCAAAGTTTTGGTATTAAAAACATTATGACAATAATTAGTAAAGGAGCTTTCTATTATATGCCAATATTTTTGGTAAAAGAAAGGGTGTAAGCCATCCGGACCTGGGGCTTTAAAGGGTTTAAGGGGAAAAAGGGCCTTAGAGATTTCTATATTTGAGAGTGGTTTAACAAGACTACTAAGGTTAATGTTTCTTGTACTAGAAGGTTCAACAGTATGGTTAATTTTAGGGGAATAAAGATTGGTTGTTGAGAAGGCTTTCATAAATAAAGACAAGGTGTGTTCAAGAATTAGACTAGGTTCGGATATCCAATCTCCATCCTCTTTAGTAAAGTAGGTAATGGCATTACAACGTTTATGATTGGATGCCATGATATGGTAGTACTTAGTGTTGGTGTCTCCTTCATTTCGCCAGTTAATTCTAGATCTTAATTTCCAAAAATCATGTTCCATATGGAGAATATTGTTATATTCAAGTTGGAGGTTTGATTCCAGATTTTGTAAGAAGTTACTATATTGGTATTGAGGAGAGCACTGTATCCCATTCAGTCTAGCTAAAATTTCTTTCTTTCTTTTGAAGATGTCACCAAATGTTGTATTTTTCCATTGGATAACCTCCTCCTTAAAATGATTTTGTGTATTCATTAGGTTAGTATTTGTTCAACAGTATTTAACTATGTTTATGAAGTCCGGGTGCTTACACCAAACTATTTCCAGACGAAAAGGTTTATCACTATTATTATTATTTCTAGACCTAAGATTGATTAATAGTGAATAACTACAGCCTTAGGGA
The DNA here is from genome assembly GCA_005239525.1 of Nicotiana knightiana. Taxonomy (NCBI): domain Eukaryota; kingdom Viridiplantae; phylum Streptophyta; class Magnoliopsida; order Solanales; family Solanaceae; genus Nicotiana; species Nicotiana knightiana. The sequence goes on along the minus strand of ML370503.1, from coordinate 57,977 downwards.
ATAAGGATAGCCAGTCTTTATTCACAAAAATTCTATCAAGCCGTTCCATAATCAAGCCCTTTCATTTCATTCTATGGTTTGACCAAGTGTATTTACATCCCTTGTAACCTAGATCTATTAGATTACAATTATTGATACTATTCCATATAGAGTTACTACGTTTACGGTTGATAGGATTACCCCCAAATTTGTCATTNTTTAAACTTATTTCTAATATTTTCTATATTACTCCACATTTCCCTACGTTTAGACAGTTTAGTACTAGCATAAATAGAAGAAAAAATCCAAGTAGCATGTGAAGGACGTACCTCAATTGTGGCATGAATCTCTTGATTGTTTCTAATAAAATCATCCACCTTGACCACACTAGAATCCCATAAAAGAACTATGCCAGCGGATTAACCTTCACTAGGGAATTCAATCATTTGTGAAAAATCAAAATCGCTAAGGAGAGACATGTGACTTTCCATTCTTGTTTCAAGTAGTAATCATGTAAGGTCGGGGGGTATCTAACATTTCCCGAAAATTAACTCTGAAGTTTTCATTATTACCCCCATGTATGCTGCATATAATGGCATTGGTAAGCCTAAACATGGATGCTAGATTGTTTGTTGGCCCATTCTCCCTCTGGGCACGGGGAAATGGGCTTCTCCTCAACGATGGAACTAGTATCATGGCGTGGTTTCCTACTGTTGGATCATGGGGAGGCCTCACACCCATTGAATATTTGTAAAGTGTTGGTGGGAAACTCAATACATATCTCTTATCCCTTTGGTCTCTGAATAGGTAAACCTTTACTTCATTGAGTCTTGAAAACTGTAGGACAGGTCATGACCCCAGTAGGTTTATTTCTCCTTCCTCATCCATATGGTTGTCTTCTAGTTCTTGTGCATTGGGTGGTGCTTGTGATTGTGGGATGGCTTGTGGGTTGTGTGGTGGGACATGAGGGTGTTGTGGGTGTGCTGGGTTTTCCAGGGGTGTTGCATACATGTTGGGGTTGTTCTGAGGTGTCACATTGTCGTTGGGGACTGACCAATGAATGAAGACGGGGTTAATGTTGGTTATCTCCCCAGAAGGAAAGAAAGGTAGGTCGACTTGTTGGGATTGAATTGGGTTGAAGTGATTTGGAAGACTCCATTGGCTCCTATTTCCTGAGCTTGACTCAAATTCATTGATGGTTCTAGGGATGGAGGATGTTGTTCATCCACACATGGTTGAGATAGTTGTTCATAGCCATATGCATTCCTTCTAATACGAGTTATGCTAGGAAGTACCATACTGAATGTTATGGCATGGCCTATGAGTGCTTGTTCCACCCATGACAGTGCTTGGTGGTCCTGAGGCAGGGGTGGTTGTATGAAAAATGTTTGGTTGTTGTTTGGTAGTGTGTTTTGTGGTAGTGGTGGATTCGACATGTTTATGGCTCTTTGATTACTCAAGATTTGCACACGGAGATATCTCCTTCTCTGAGTTGTTGGTATTCTTGGCATTGTTTGGTTAAGTAGATGATCTTATATTTTGGGAGTGGGAAGTTGTATCTAGGGTTGATAGAGCTGGAGTAGAGTTGTGTTTAATGATTGTATCTTTTGGTAGGGTGTTGAAGTTGCTTGGAGAAGTAGTATTAAGAAGATTTGGAGTGGAATTTTTTTTTGTCACGTAGTTAGTATCGATGGACATATGGTGAGTGGCTATGTTTTGGTTGGCCACTTGTTCATTTCATAGAAGGTTATTTTTGTTATCCATGCAGAGGCTTAGTTCGACTTTAGAGGGGGATTGGCTATTAGTGGAGCATTGGCCGATATTTGAGTGAGATATACGTTTATTATTAGCTTCCATTAGGTTATCATTAGAAGTAGTAGTAGCATCATTAGCACGCATGCATTTTAATTGTTTAAATTTAGGGCCTGCCAAATGGACCTCTTGCTGATGGGTGGCTTCCACGTCAATAGTCATGCAATTTAGGTCGTTACTTTCTAGGTTAATATTGTTTACATTATGGAGATTGGGCCGAGAGACCAAAGATTCAAAATGGTTCTTTTGTGAAGATATTTTTTTAGGTAATTTAATTTTACCATGATGTTTAGATTGGGCAGTAGCATTAGTGTTAAAAATATCAATAACTTTTTGCCCGACTACATGCACATTGTTAAGGGAGGTTTTAGAATTACCTATGTTGGATATGATTGGATCAGTAGCCTTACCAGGCATAGAGTATGACTCCTTTAACTTTTTATTGGATCTCTTTTTTTTTTTTTGGGAAATGTTACTGTTTGCCATGCATCTTCCTTGGGTAGCTGAGAGTCAGTGTGCAATTTGTCTTTTGAGATTGTCATCCTCTTGGGTTGATTACTAGAGTAGTCTCCTTCTGGATCCTCCGTATTTTTCCTTCACTTTGTGTACATACATGTGGCTATTGGATTCCTTAATCTGCCACAATTTTTTCATGAAAAGTTGTCCACTTCATATAGTATTTCTTGCTTGTGTTGGCCAATAAAAATAGAGGGTGTAACTGGAACTTTCAAGGGTATTTCAATACACAATCTAGCATAGCATCCCCTTAGTGTTGATGGTGTGCATGAATTGATTTTCAATAGCTTATCAATTCTATTTCTAAATTTTTCCAATATTAGAGTTATAAAGCTCTGTTGGCAATTATGGTTAACGTATCTAAATAGCAGCTCGTGTTATTTTTGCCTTTGAAGCAATAAAAGTGGGAACCCATCTCTGGACGGATAGAAAGTGGCCAAGGATGAACGAAGGGCCATTGTGGATGACTTTGAGCATACTTTCTTCAGTATTGAATTTTGTAATAAAATAATCCGACCCTAGATCAATCAATGGAAAGTTTTATTTTAATTTCAATAGATCTTGAATCTTCCTTTTGAGTAATTGGTATGGAATCATTATACCTTGAAGTTTTATGATTGTTGAGAACCTCCAGGGGGAATAAATTCTTTGTTGCTCTTCTGGAGAGAGGTGGATTAGTTGTTCACTATTTTCATTGAGAATTGCCTCCCCTGCCACCACTGGATAATTAGCTTGTGTTTGTGCTATATCATCAATGACCGTGCTAATCTGACTGTCATGTATTTCATCTAATAATTTTTCTTTAAAACATGATACTGGAAGGGGAGGATCAATTGTGGATTGTGGGGAATTGTTAGTAGTATCGGGTGGTTTAGGTGGGATTAGAGTGGAAGCATTTGAAGATTGCATGATGAAACTTGTTGTGTGAATAGTTATTCTTTTAGCGAGAAGTCAGAGAGAATGTCGTTCTCTTGACCCACTTTAATCGCTTTGACATCTATCAGCACTAGATGCAACACAAGAGGTGTCAGAGGTAAATAAAACTCCACTATTTTGAGTTTTTAATCCTTGATCTCTAGACAAAACTCGAATTTGAATCAATTGATGTTATAAACTGTGAACCTTCTAGCATCTGGCGCTGGATCTCGTGCTAGGAACTTCAGATCAATAGAGATGGTGTCTGCAATTTCTGGATTCATAATCTAATATTAACAAACTTATTTTAGTCAAGCATAGTAAATCCAAGGAGAATAGCTACGTAAAGCAAATATTATCATACCATTCACTCACCTGCTTTAGGAACCAATCAGGAAACTCTCTATTAACTCTCCTCTCTAAATCTGATGCCGAAGGTCTCCGTCCTCTTGTGCTCTTTCTTGTGCGATCCCTAAACTCACTTCAAAGGAGCTAAGTATATCAATTTTAATTAATTTAACTCTAAACTTCTGCCGTTATGCATATCAGTTTGATTTTCTTACTTAATAAATGGCTTCAGTGTTGAACAATTAAATAACACATATCGATGAGCTTGCATCTTCACCAATGGAGTCAAGGGGAATGTTGAGGAGCCTTCAACCGATTTACCATGTGGAGGGAAGATATAGGATATTTCAAAAGCCTCATTAAGATTTGGTTCACCATTTACACGTCTAGGCCTATTCAGCCTTGACTCAATCCCATCAAAGTAACGAGAACAAAAAGTTAGAGCTTTTTCAACAATATAACCTTCAGCTATGGAACCTTCTGGTTGTGCCTTATTCCCTACGAGGGACTTAAAATGACCTAACAATCTATAACATCAAATGAAACAGGTTTAGAACAAGCACTTAATTTGAATTAATATAAGATATATCAAAATTTCGAATAAGAAATATTTTACCTTTCCACAAAATACATCCACCTGTAATGTACCGGACCACCTTGTATTGCTTCATCTACTAGATGAAAAATTAAATGAACCATTACAGTAAAGAACGATGGTGGGAATAATATCTCCAAGTGGAAAAGTGTGAGCACAACGTGTGCTCGTAACTTTTCTAGATCAGCCAAACTCAAACTTTTAAGACAAAGTTCTCTGGAAAAAAAAACAAGAAAACTCTACTAAGACTGCAACAACCTACTTTGGCAGCACATTGCGAATTGCTATTGGTAGCAATTGTTTCATAATAATGTGACAATCATGACTCTTTAGTCCAAAGATTCTCCTTTGGTCCGGATCAATGCAATGAGAAATATTACTCGAGTAACCATCCGGCACTGAAATATTCTTTAATGTTGTGAGGAAGGCCACTTTCTTTTCCTTTAGAATGGTAAACACAGCAAACCGACAATCATCATTCTCTTCAGGCCAAAGATCACGACTTATACCCATATCTTGTAAATCATTCCGTGCCTTAATATTTGTATTTGAATTGTTTTTATCATTGAGAAATGAAGATATAATATTGTCAAACACATTCTTTTCGATATGCATGACGTCTAAATTGTGGCGCAACGAATTGAATTCCCAATATTGAAGATTAAAGAATATGCTTTTTTCTTCCATTGTTGTGTAGCACCTTGTCCCATATTTCTTTGTCTTGATCTTTTTCTTCTCTCAGTCAATTCACCCGCTTTTCAAAATGTAACATCAATATCTTCCACTTGTTGTAAAATATCAGATCCGGATAACTTTCTTGGTGGATTTCTTTCCTCAACGTTTCCATCAAAGCGATGTCTCATCAATCTAAATTTATGATTTCTCGCTAAAAATCTACGATGGTCAATAAAGCACCACTTTCTACTATGAAAAAGCCGACAAGGTTCTGCATCAAAATTACAAGTGGGACATGCTAAACTAGTATGTGCGTTCCAACCAGATAAGACATCGAGTTCGGGGAAGTCACCAATTGTCCACATAAGAGCTGCTTGCAATTTAAACATCTTTTTTTTGATAAATCAAAAGTTTCGACACCCCACTCCACAACATTCAACTCCTTAATAAGGGGTTGTAGGTAAACATCTATATTATTTCCCGCCATACGTGGACCAGGAATGATCATCGAGAGAATAAAATTTGGTTGTTTCATACACAACCAAGGAGGAAGGTGGTGTGGAACTAAAACAACTGTCCAGATGCTATAATTAGTACTCATCGTGCCAAAAGGATTAAAGCCAATACTAGCTAGGCCTAGCCGAACATTTTGAGGATCAAAAGCAAATTCTGAAAAAGTTGTATCAAACCTTTTCCATGCCTCACCATCTCTAGGATGCCTCATGACTCCATCTCTGTTACCATCCTCAGCATGTCATCTCCTATGTTTTGGAATTTTAGAGCACATGAACAATCTTTGCAACCTTGGTTTTAATGGAAAGTAACGGAAAATCTTTGCAGGCTTCTCGATTTTCTTTTTGGTTTTCTCCTTACCTGTAGCAGACACAAGATCTTCATTTCTCTTCTTGTTGGGCTTCCACCTACAAGTGTGACAATACTTACATGTCTCCTCATTAGCATCATTTTCCCAAAATAACATACAATCATTTGGACAAGCACCTATCTTGATATAATCAAGACAAAGCTTACTAATGGTTTTCTTAGCCTCATAAAAAGAATCAGATCCTTGCAAATGTAAATGCGTTCCTCAATAAATCTAGTATCATGGTCATTCCCTTGTCACTTAGTTCAGACAAACACTTTATATGATACAATTTTAATAAAAATTTTAGTTTTGAGAAATAAATACATACAACAAAAAGTCATCTATAATCATAAACACAACAAAATTGAAAATTCCGAAACAGAGAATGATTTGCATAGTCATAGTCACATGTCTCAACAATAATAAGTAGATTCAAAAGTATGAAAGTCAAACAAACTATAATCATCATACAAAAAATAAATTTACTGTGAGTTATCAAAAGAAAACAATTTACTGTAAAATATCTGTCACAAAGCATTTAATTTGGAGAAATTAATAGTAAAAAAGCCCTTGATCTAAAATATAATGATTTGACTCTGTCATTAATCTTGATATTCATATATAAAGAATTTTTTATTTAAATTCCTTTACCGTATAAAAAATATGAAGCATATAAATACAGAAATCTCATAGAACATAGAAATTTTGGAGAACTCATAGATCAGGAAAAAAAGAAGCATAAATATGGAGCAAGACTTGTCCAACAATAATTATAAGTATATCCGAAGTTATTTATGGAATAAACGTGAACTAATCAAATATTAAAAAACAATATCGAAACCAAAAATGCTATCAAGTTTGATGCCATAAATCCGTCTAATACATAACTTACAAACTAGATATATTCTACAAGCATGTCTAACGTCATTAATATATATACCCCTTCTTTTCCACTCTATGAGACAGTACCTGTTTGGAGGGTCAAAGGAGTTTTTCTTTGAGCAGAACTTTTTCCATTTTATTTCAAAATACTTGAAGATTCTATGTATGCATGCTCCGAATCAAGCCATTCCAAAAATTCAACTAAAGTTCTTTTAGAAAAATTGAAAGTGACCCAATAACAACTCACAAGCAGAGTAGAGGATGGTTCTTCAAGCATATCATTGCACTAATAAAAATAACAACTGCGCAATTAATTCCTTAAATATCAATTTTTTTTTTGTTTTAATTTCAGCACTCCCCAAACAGCCATCAAATTAAGAAACAGAAAGAAGAGATAAAAGTAAGAAATTGTAGAAAAGATACATATTCGGTACTCAAACAGGGGGCATAAACCTTAGTAAAAATCACACAAAACCAGTATTAAAGAGAGAGAGGAAGAGAGAGAACGGAAGCGTAATAAGAAATAAATACTTACAATTTAAGCAACCCTCAGATGAGAAAACAATTAAAAGAAATGAATCTCGAAATAAGCTTAGGTGCAAATAAAGAGCTTGCATTGAGTGGTTAGCCTTCTGATTGGATCTCTGGTTTATCTAAAGATCTTTGGTACCAAGAGAATCAGACCAACGTGAAACAGAACCAAGAGATTGTTAATGTCACGACCTCAAGTCCTAAATCGATTGTGATGGCGCCTATCGTGGAACTAGGCTAGCCAACAATCACATATTTACAGTTTCTTTCCAAAATCCGGACTAATTTCAACATTTCATAGACGTAAATAAATTACTGAATCTATTAAGAAAAATAAAAAGTTAAACAGTCTAAAACCATCCCCAAGATCCGGAGTCAACATGTCATGAGCATCTAAGGAATATACCAAAAAGTCTACTATTATAATACAAAACCTCGGAACGAAGAACTAGGTACACAATAAAAAAGGGAAAACAGAGATGCTGCGGACGCTGAACAGTGTCTCGACCCGAATTACCCTCCGAACGGTCTCGTGACGGCACCTAGTCTCTACGACTAGGTAAGCCTAAAATTTGCGGAAAATAAGGCAAAACAATAATAGAAACAGTAGAGAAGAAGCAATACTATTAAATTTAGCCGCTCGGCATTTACAGCTTTTACTTTCACAAAACCCGGAACATCACTAATTCACAAACTCTGAACTAATGTAGACCTATACGAAGGAATAAGGAAAGTGTATCTATATATCTCCTATATCTATACTAGATTAGGAAGGGGACTCGTGAGATCCTGCGGATGAAGCAGAATTACCTCGCGGTCTCCTAAGCAGCTGCTAAGATACGCCTACTCATTGTACGGTGTACTAGTACTTGGATTTGCACATGAGAAAAACATGCGCAGGAAAGGGCGTGAGTACTCCACATTCGGTACACAGTAAGTGCCAAGCCTAACCCCAGTCAAGTAGTGATGAGGTCAGGGTGAGGCTCTACTGATTTTTAAAACAAGTCAATTATAAATTTAAAACAGTGAAATATAGATAAGCGATAATAAACAGGATCAATGGAAACTGAAAAAAAAATTAATAACAGAAAGAGAGCCCTCGGCTCAGCACATCGTATATCTCAACAGTAAATATACAATGCAGTACAAGGGGAAAGATCCCGGATCTCAGTCCGTAGTCCCAATTTAAATATGCAATGTTGAAGTATGTCGGATACAGCTTAATTAAACAGTTCAGGAAAAACAACAGGCAAGAATAAAGTAAAACTACCTAAGCATGGTGCAACTAGTAGCAAATAAGAGGAAATCAAGTAAGGACAAGTAGGCATGCTTATTCTTAAGCTAACTACTCAGTTAAGACAGGAAATAGTAATATAGGAATGAAGATGAGTGATGCCAAGGAAGGAAAAGTGGAATTTTAGCAACAATGATTACGCTAATCAACTTAATACCACGCTCTTGCCACAAGTATCCAACTCCGGGTGGTCCAAATCTAGTCAATTCTACTGCATAGTATAAATATAATTTCAAGGAAACAAAATAGCTAATAAGTTCGAAGCTAATACGCAAAATTAGAAAATTCGCCCAAAAAGTCCTCTGAGCCCACGTCTCAGAATCTGGTAAAAATTATATTTTTCGGACGCCTATTCACTCACGAGTCTAATCATATAAAATCTCTCAAATCGGATGACAAAAACCCACTAAAACTCAGTAATTCGGTCTATGAATTTCATCCAATTTTTCCCAAACTTTCCACCAAAAATCGAATTTTAAAGACTAGATTTAAGTTCGGAATCATGGAAATTAATCTAAGTTGGGTAGAAATCACTTACCCAAGTTACCCAGGTGCAAAAGCCTCCAAAATTTGTCTCTCCCGAGCTCTCAAATTCGCAAAGGGTGAAAATAACATAAACCCTCGTACTTGGGTCTTTAAAAGACTGCCCAGGTGTTTCTTCTATGCGATCGTGTACAATGAGTCCCGATCGCGGAGAGCATTCAGCCACATTCCTAAAAACCTTCATCGCGATCGCAATCGCAATCGCGATTGCATGGCTGCGATCGCGGACCTTCACGACCCAAAGCTATGCGATCGCGGTTGGGGCCACGCGACCGCGTAGAACAAATATTGAAACTCCCCCAGACCAAGAATACTCTATGCGAACGCGGTCCAGATCATGCGATCGCGAAGTTCAAGATTCCAACACACTGCAATCGCGAACCTCTTCTTGCAATCACAGAGAACAAATCGCAGGACCTCTCACATTTACCTTACGCGATCGCGGGTGAACCCTTGCGATCGCAGAGAGCAAAATACTGCTGTAGAAAAACCAGAAAACCAGCTAAGGCTATTAGGCCAAAAAGGCCCGTTTGAACACCCGAAACACACCCGAGGCCCCCGGCACCTCAACCAAAATTACCAACCAACCCTAATACCTCATTCAAACTTGGCCGAGTCTCAAAAACGCATCTCATAACATCAAAATCATCAAATATGCATAGATTCAAGCCTAAGAACTTATGAAATTTCTGGAAATCACATTAGATGTCGAAACACGTCTAAACTCATCCGAATTACCTCAAATTTTGAACACAGGTCATAAATTACACTACAGACATGTTGTCGCTTTCAGAATTCCATTCCGAGTCCGATATAAAAATTTCACCTATTGGCCGAAATTCTAACTTTCGCCAATTCAAGCCAAAATTTACAAACAACCTTGAAAACACATTCCGAACACGCTCCTAACCCCGGATTCACCCAATGGAGCTAATGGAGTTTAAGGAATTCCATTCTGGTTCCGTCTTCACACAGATCTCGCTACAACCTGTTTTCAGAGGCTAAAATCCAAATTTAAGGACTATGTGTCCAAAATCACTTCGAATTTTACCACTCAATACTCCAACAAGTTTCAATAACATAAATAGACATGGGAGAAGCAGTTAATAGGGGATCGGGGCGCTAACTCTCAAAACGATCGACCGGGTCATTACATTCTCCCACTCTTAAGAAAAATCGTTCATCCTCGAACGAGTATAGAAACATACCCGAAACTGTGAAAAGATGAGGGTACTGACTCCGCACGTCTCACTCGGTCTCCCATGTCGCCTCCTTGACCAGATGACCCTTCCACTGAACCTTGACTAAGGCAATACTCTCTGACCTGAGCTTTCTGACATGTCTGTCCAACTAGCTACAAGCTCCTCAACAGATGATATATCCTTGTCCAACTGGACTGAGCTGAAATCCAAAACATGAGTCGGATCACTGTGATACTTCCGGAGCATGGAAACGTGGAATACCGGATGAACTCCTGCTAGGTTGGGCGGCAAAGCCAACTCATAAGCGACCTCCCCAACCCACTGCAACACCTCAAAAGGGCTAATGAACCTCAAACTCAGCTTACCCTTCTTCCTAAATCTCATGAAGCCCTTTATAGGCAATACTTGAAGCAAAACCCGATCACCAGCCATAAATGCCAAGTCACGAACCTTCCGATCCGCATAACTCTTCTGCCTAGACTTAGCTATGAGAAGTCTCTCCTGAATCACCTTCACCTTGTCCAGGGCATCCTGAACCAAGTCTGTACCCATCAATCGGCCTTGCCCGGCTCAAACCATCCCACTAGAGACCTGCACCGCCTATCATACAAAGCCTCATACGGCGCCATCTGAATGCTAGACTGGTAGATGTTACTATAAGCAAACTCTGCAAGAGGCAAGTATCGATCCCATGACCCTCCAAAATCTACCACACAGGCACGGAGCATATCCTCAAGAATCGGAATTGTGCGCTCGGACTGCCCGTCCGTCTGAGGGTGAAAAGTTGTACTCAACTCTACCTAGGTGCCTAACTCTTGTTGAACAGCTCTCCAGAACTGTGAAGTGAACTGTGTACCTCTGTCTGAAATGATAGATACTGGGATACCATGGATCTGAACAATCTCTCTATAATGAAATGGGCTGATTTGGTCAGCCGATCCACAATCACCCAAATAGCATCATGCTTCCTCAAAGTCTGAAGAAGTCCAAATAAAAAGTCCATGGTGATCCGCTCCCACTTCCACTCTGGAAGATCAATCTGCTAAAGTAACCCTCCCGGTCTCTAATGCTCACATTTGACTTGCTTACAGTTGAGACATTTGGCTACAAACTCCACTATATCCTTCTTCATCCTTCACCACCAATACTGTTGTCTCAGATCCTGGTACATCTTTGCGGTATCCAGATGGATGGAATACTGCGAACTATGGGCCTCCTCAAGAATCAACTCCCGAAGCGCATCTACATTGGGCACACAAATACGGCCTCGCATCCTCATCACACTATCATCACCTATGGTCACATCCCTGGCATCACCCACCAAACTCTATCTTAAAGGACCAGAGGGTGGGGATCATCATACTGGCACTCTCAAATGCGGTCATAAAGAGAAGACCGAGCTATCACACAAGCTAAAACCCGGCAAGGCTCCGAAAGTTTCAACCTCATGAACTGACTGGCTAAGGACTGAATATCTAAGGCTAAGGGCCTCTCAACTGCAGGAAGATATGTCAAACTCCCCAAACTCTCCGCCCGACGACTCAAGGCGTGTGGCACCATATTTGCCTTCCCCAGGTGGTATAATATAGTGATGTCATATTCCTTTAGCAACTCCAACCTCCTACGCTGGCACAAATTGAGATCCTTCTGCCTGAATATGTGCTTCAAACTCCGGTGATCCGTGAATATCTCAAAGGGAACACCATATAAATAATGACACCATATCTTCAGGGTGTGAACAATCCCTGCCAACTCGAGATCATGAACATGGTAGTTTTTCTCATGCACCTTCAACTGCCTGGACGTGTAGGCAATCACCCTACCGTCCTGCATCAACACCGCTCCTAGGCATATCCTCGAAGCATCACAATAGACTGTATAGGACCATGAACCTGTGGGTAATACTAACATTGGAATTGTACTCAGGGCTGTCTTGAGCTTCTGAAAGCTCCCCTCACACTCCTAAGTCCATATAAAAGGTGCACCCTTCTGGGTCAGTCTGGTCATGGGCGCTGAAATAGATGAAAATTCCTCCACAAAACGGCAATAATACCAAGCCAAACTGAGGAAACTGCGGATCTCAGTAGCAGAAGTCGGTCTAGGCCAACTCTGCACCGCCTCTACCTTCTTCGGGTCTACCTTGATCCCATCCGAAGATACCACATGGCCTAAGAATGCCACAGAATCAAGCCAAAATTCACACTTAGAAAATTTGGCATACAACTTCTTCTCTCTCAAAGTCTGAAGCATGGTCCTCAAGTGCTGCTCATGATCCTCTTGGGACCGAGAATATACCAGAATTTTATTAATGAACACGATGATGAAAGTATCAAGATAAGGCTGAAATACGATGTGCATTAGGTGCATGGAGGTTGCTAGGGCATTGGTCATCCCAAATAACATAACAAGGCACTCATAGTGGCCATATATGGTCCTGAAGGCAGTCTTCGGGATATCCGACCCCCGAATCTTCAACTGATGATAACCCGAATGCAGATCAATCTTGGAGAACACCGTAGGACCCTGTAACTGGTCAAACAGACTATCAATGTGAGACAATGGGTACCTGTTCTTCACGGTCAACTTATTCAGCTGTCGGTAGTCAATACACATACGCATCGAGCCATCATTTTTCTTCACAAATAACACCGGAGAACCCCAAGGTGATGCACTAGGCCTGATGAAACCTTTGTCAAGAAACTCCTGCAACTCCTCCTTCAACTCCTTCAACTCAAGAGGATCCATGCGATAGGGAGGAATGGAAATGGGATGAGTGCCGGGCAACACGTCAATGCTGAAATCAATGTCTCTATCGGGCGGCATACCCGAAAGATCAGCTGGAAAATATCAGGATAATCCCTAACAACGGGGACTGACTCAACCTTAGGGGTCTCAACACTAACATCTCTCACATAAGCCAAATACGGATCACACCCCTTCTGGACCATCCGCTTAGCCTTAAGGAAAGAAATGACTCTGCGGGGAGTATACTCTAAGGAACCTCTCCACTCTAACCTCGGTAATCCTGGCATAGCCAGCGTCACGGTCTTGGCGTGACAATCTAGAATAGCATAGTAGGGAGGCAGCCATTCCATACCCAAAATAACATCGAAATCTTTCATGTTGAGTAATAATAAGTCAACCCTGGTCTCAAAACCACTAATAACAATCAAGCACGACCGATATACACGGTCTACAATAAGAGAATCTCCCACAGGAGTAGAAACATATACGGGGGAACTCAAAGAATCCCGAGATATCCCCAAATGTGAAGCGAAGTAAGAAGATACATATGAGTACGTAGAACCTGGATCAAATAACATTGATGCATCCCTATGACAAATAGGGACAATACATGTGATGACCGAATATGAAGAAACGGCCTCTGAGCGGGATAGAAGAGCATAATATATGGCCTAGCCTCCCCCTTTAGGGCGATCTCCACCTCGAGCTGCCTAAGAAGGTGGGGTAGCAGTTGGGGCTGGAAGAATAGCTGGAGGACCCAGTGGAAACGTGGAACCTGATAAGTCTGAGGTGGTGCACCCCTCCTAACTCTAGGGCAATCTTTGACCATATGAAGAGGGTCACCACATCCAAAACAACCCCTCGGAGGACGTGGCAGTTGTTGTTGACTCTGAACTGGCCTGCTGGACTGGCCAGTGATAGCAGCTCGAGCAGGAGGTACCTGAGATACTGGTGGTGCATAATAAGGCTCCTGAGGTCTAGGAGGAGCTGGAATACCACTGGCTACTGGAAGAGCTGAATGAACGGGGCGACTCACAAAACCCCCACCATAGCGTGTTGCTGGTGCACGGTCTCCTGAAAAATGACTAGTCTCTCGAGACCTTTTGGCCTCTCTCTCCTCCCTGTCCCGGGTTAACATAGTCTCAATTCTCCGGGCAATACTCATGGCATGCTGGTAAGTAATATCTGTCTCTAGCTCTCTGGCCATGCTGGTCCGAATACTGGGGTGGAGTCCCTCAATAAAGCATCGAACTCTGATAGTGACAACCAAAGCTGGTGCATAGCGAGCCAAATTGTTGTAACAGACTGCATACTCTGACATAGTCATGGTACTCTGGAGTAGGTGCTCAAACTCCGCACGCCAAGAATCCCTGAAGCTCTAAGGGACAAACTCAAGTAAGAACATCTCGCAGAACTTAGCCCAAGTAAGTGAGGTTGCCTCGTCCGAGCTACTCATCTCAAAAGCACGCCACCACTGATAAGCTGCTCCCCTCAGCTGGAAATCAGTGAATGAAACCCCACTCGTCTCCACAATACCCATAGTGCGGAGAATGCAATGACACCCCTCTAGAAAACCCAGGTCGTCATCCGAAGCTAATCCGCTGAACTCAAGTGGGTGATACTTCTTGTACCTCTCAAGTCGGACCTGCTCTGCCTCAGGAACAACTATCCTAGTCTCATGTTGATCCGGAGCTGCTGGGGGTATAGGAATATACCCTGGAACCTGCACAATATGAACCCTCTTATCAGGAGTACGGGCTACGGGAGTCTATGTCCCTCCCTCGGCCTGGGATGTAGCTGGAGCTATCGGAAGTAGTCCTGCCTGAGACATAAAACTGAAGGCACTCAACGGCTGAGCCAATGTCTCTTGGAGGGCTGTAGTAATAGTAGGGACCTCCAGTGCCCCTTCAACTGTGGCTGCTGGAGATTCCTCTGCCTCTGCTCTAGCCGGTGTTCGGGCAGCACCGCGTGCTCGTCCTCTGCCCTGACCTCTGCCTCTAGTGTCTCTGACTGGGGGATCGGGTGCTTGGTCATTAGTACATCCGGTGCGGGTGCAAACCATCTATAAGCAAGAATAGAATAGAGTTTAAGAATTTGATGACAGTAACTAGCACGATAAGGAATTTCAAAGAATTTGATTGTTCTTAACAGTAACATAGCCTCTCGAAGATAGATACAAACGTCTCCACACCGATCCGCGAAACTCTAATAAACCGGCTTGTGACTTGTGACTCCTATGAACCTAGATGCTCTGATACCAACTTGTCACGACCCGAATTACCCTCCGAACGGTCTCGTGATGGCACCTACTCTCTACGACTAGGTAAGCCTAAATTTGCAAAAAATAAGGCGAAAACAATAATAAAAACATTAGAGAAGAAGCAATACTATAAAATTTAGCTGCTCGGCATTTAAAGCTTTTACTTTCCCAAAACCCGAAACATCAAAAATTCACAAACTCTGAACTGTTGCAGCCCTATACAAAAGAATAAGGAAAGTGTATCTATATATCTCCTATATCTATACAAGAGTAGGAAGGGGACTCGTGAGATCCTGCGGACGCGGAAGAATTACCTCGTGGTCTCCTAAGCAGCTGCTAAGATACGCCTAGCCACTATACGGTGCACTGGTAAATGGATCTGCATATGGGGAAACCATGCGCAGGAAAGGGCGTGAGTACTCCACATTCGGTACTCAGTAAGTGCCAAGCCTAACCCCAGTCAAGTAGTGACAAGATCAGGTTGAGGCTCTACTGAGTTTTAAAACAAGTAAATTATAAATTTAAAACAGTTAAATATAGATAAGCAATGATAAACAGAACCAATGGAAATTGAAAAATGATTAACAATAGAAAGAGAGTCATCGGCTCAGCACATCATATATATCAACAGTAAATATGCAATGCAGTACAAGGGGAAAGATCCCGGATCTCAGTTCGTATTCCCAATTTAAATATGCAATGCAGAGTATGTCAGATACGGGTTAATTAAACAGTTCAAGAAAACAACAGGCAAGAATAAAGTAAAACTACCTAAGCATGGTGCAACTACTAGCAAATAAGAGGAAATCAAGTAAGGACAGGTAGGCATGCTTATTCTTAAGCTAACTACTCAGTTAAGACAGGAAACAGTAATATAGGAATGAAAATGGTGATGCCATGGAAGGAAAAGTGGAATTTTAGCAACAATGACCTGTGTACGCCCTCGTCACCTCATGTACGCGGCATCCACGTAACAAAATCAGTATAAAAATGCCCAAGGAGAAGTCCCCAACACAGAGCTAGTCAAGCTACTTACCTTGATTGCGCTAATCAACTCAATACCACGCTCTTGCCATGAGTATCCAACTTCGGGTGGCCCCAATGTAGTCAATTCGATTGCATAGTGTAAATATCATTTCAAGGAAACAAAATAGCTAATAAGTTCAAAGCTAATACGCGAAATTAGGAAATTCTCCCAAAAAGTCCCCTGAGCCCATGTCTCGGAATCGGGTAAAAATTATATTTTCCGGATACCCATTCACTCACGAGTCTAATCATATAAAAATCTCTCAAATCGAATGTCAAAAACCCACTCAAAACTCAGTAGTTCGGTCTATGAAGTTCGTCCAACTTTTCCCAAAATTTCCACCCAAATTCGAATTTTAAAGACTAGATTTAAGTTAGGAATCATGGAAATTAATCTAAGTTGGATAGAAATCACTTACCCAAGTTACCCAGCTGCAAAACCCTCCAAAAAAAAGCCTCTCCTGAGCTCAAAAATTCGAAAATGGTGCAAATGACATAAATCCTCGGAATTGGGTCTTTAAAACACTGCCGAGGTATTTTTTTCTATGCGATCGCGTACAATGAGTCACGATCGCGGAGAGCATTCAGCCACATGCCTAAAAACCTTCATCACGCTCGTGATTGCGTGGCTGCGATCGCGGACCTTCACGACCCAGAGCTACGCGATTGCGGTTGGGGCCACGCGGCCGCGTAGAACAAATATTGATACTCCCCCAGACCAAGAATACTCTTTGTGAAAGCGGTCCAGGTCATGCGATCGCGAAGACCAAGATTCCAACACACTGTGATCGCGGACCTCTTCTTGCGATCGCAGAGAAAAAATCACAGGACTTCTCACATTTACCTTACGCGTTCGCAGGTGAACCCTTTTGATCGCAGAGAGCAAAATACTAGTGTAGAAAAACCAGAAAACCAACTAAGGCTATAAGGCCAAAAATGCCCGTTTGAATACCTGAAACACACCCGAGGCCCCTAGGACCTCAATCAAAATTACCAACCAACCCTAATACCTCGTTCAAACTTGGTCGAGCCTTAAAAACATAGCTCATAACATCAAAATCATCAAATATGCATAGATTCAAGCCTAAGAACTTATGAAATTTCTAGAATTCACATTCGATGCCGAAACACGTCTAAACTCATCCGAATGACCTCAAATTTTGCACACATGTCATAAATGACATTACGGACCTGCTGTCACTTTCGGAATTCCATTCCGAGTCCGATATCAAAATTTTACCTATCGGCCGAAATTGCCGAAATTTAACTTTCGCCAATTCAAGCCTAAATCTACAACCGGCCTCGAAAACACATTCCGAACACGCTCCTAACCCCGGAATCACCCAATGGAGCTAACAGAGTCGACATAATTCTATTCTGAATCCCTCTTCACACAGATCTAGGTACAACCTAATTTCAAAGGCTAAAATCCACATTTAAGGACTATGTGTCCAAAATCACTCCGAATTTTACCACTTAATACTCCGACAAGTTTCAATAACATAAAGAGACACGGGAGAAGTAGTTATTAGGGGATTGAGGCACCTACTCTATTAACGACCGACCGGGTCGTTACAAACAGCTACCTCTATATCCCGACTCTGGCTCAGCACGGAAATAGATGGCTAACGCTCGGTATCAACACCTGTATCTGCACACATGGGTGCAAGGAGTAATATGAGTACGACAACTTAGTAGTAATGAAAATAAATCAAGTCTGAGCAGTAAGAAACACATAAAAATTAAATCATCAGTTCACAATATGCACAGCCTTTCTTTCGACCAGAATATACATACATATATATATATATATGAAATAAACATGCCTTAAAAGCCAACTTCAGTAAAAATCCTTTAAAGAAAATATGTTTTCCATCAATTTCAGAAATACAAGTAACTGAAGGATTTAGTGCAAAATGAAATAAATCATAAGTAGCGCCTCGGGCCAAAACATTAATCATTAATCGCCCCACGGGAAGAAGATCACTCAGCATACCTCACAATCACTCAGTATCAGCCCCTCGGGAAACCTCGCTGTCACTCATGCCTCCCAATCACTCGGAACTCGGCACTCGCACTCAGTAGGTGCTTGCGCTCACTGGGGGTGTGTACAAACTCCAGAGGGGCTCCTTCAGCCCAAGCGCTAATATAAAGCAACCTCGTGGAATATCATATCCTCACAATCAGGCCCTCGGCCTCACTCGGTCAGAAACTCCCAAAAGCCCCTCGGGCGTATCAGTAAAACGGGGTACTCGAACGAGAACATCATTTATATCTCAAAATAGTGTAAATAAGGCTGAGTTTCGAAATCAATTAAACATAACATGACTGAATGTAAATCATAAGTCAACTTAGTGAGGAAAATAACAGTAAAAAGAAAATCCCCAAGGGGTCTAAACATGTCGGCACCAGGCCCCACACATGGCTTATAGCCCAAATATAGCAATTTATAGAACACCATCTAACATATGATTTAGAGTAAAATATGCAACCCAATAGTTGCCGCGGAGAGGACCAAATCCAATCCAAAAACAAGTGCACGCCACATACACGTCATCCGACATGTGGGCCATTCTAAAAACAATGAGAAATACGAAGTCCGGGGTTTCATACCCTCATGAAAAGATTTATAGCCATTACTTACCTCTACCGGTCCACAATACTAATATGCGATGCTCTTGCCCCTGGAATCAGCTCCTGATTGCTCCAAATCTAACCAAAACCAGATTAACATCATCAATATACGCTAAAGGAACAAAACCCAATCGAAAGCTATCAATTTTAAGCACAATTCCCGAAATTGGCCAAACCCGAGCCGCAGGCCCACGTCTCGGAATTCGATAAAAATTGCGTCACAAGAATCCTTATCCCTTCCCGAGTCCACACATACAAAATGTATCAAATCCGACCACAACAACTCCCAAATTCCTTGATTAGAAGTCTCAATTTTTTGTCCAAGCCCTAAACCCCTAATTTATGCCAATAATCCACAAATTCCAAGCCTAAAAATCCATCCGACAATATAATAGAATCGAGTTTATAATCCAGGAAACATACCTCCACTGAAGGCACCTATTTATACTGCCTGCCCAGTTAATCCGCACATGCGGACAATCCTTCGCACCTATGGACCCGCACCTACAGTCCCAGGTGTGCACCTGCGCAATTCCATTTAAAGTCCAATTCTCGCACCTGCGGCTTCACAAGTGCAGCCCAAGCCTAGCACCTCCGACTTCCTCTAATCTGGCCTCTTTTCGCACTTGCGCAAGGACCTTCGCACCTGCAGCCATCGCACCTGTGGCTCCCCATCCGCAGGTGCGGCCACACCAGTAACATGACACCAACAGCAACTTTGCTGCAATTTCCTAAGTCCAAACCTCCGTTAACTATCTGAAATAAATCCCGAGCCCCTCGGGGCCCCAACCAAACATACCAACACATCCCATAACCTCATTTGAACTTTGATGAGCCTCTGAAACACCAAAAACAACGCAAAAACACCAAAATCACATCAAATTCAAGCGTATGAACTTTGAAACTTCTAAATTTCACCAAGGATGCCGAAACCATCAAAAACACATCCGAATGACCTGCAAATTTGCAAACATATTCAAAACTGACATTACGAACCTGCTGCAACTTCTGAAATTTCATTCGGACCCTAATAGCCTATTTTCCCTTGCCGACCGGAAATCGCCAAAAACTAACTTTCGCCAATTCAAGCCTAATTCTACACCGGACACCAAAAATTCATTCCGAGCACACTCCTAAGTCTCATATCACCTAACGAAGCTATCCGAGCCATAAAATCTACATTCTGAGGTCGTTTACCAATAAGTCAACTCATAGTTGACTTTTCCAACTATTAAGCCAATTTAAGAGACTAAATGTCTCATTTCTCACCATGACCACTCCGAACCCGAACCAACCAACCCAACACTGCATAAATAGGTTAAGCAACATATGATAAAGCAGAAACGAGGGAAACGGGGCTAATCTCACGGAACGACCGGCCGGGTTGTTATAGTTAAGGGCGGAAGTGTTAAAGGATTTCAATCAGAACCTAGAGATTGTGGTTTCCTGCACAGAGAGAGGATGAGGGGGGATTCGATTAGGCGGAAGTTTTAAGGACGGAAGTTTCTAGAGAGAAAAGGTTAGGGAAAAAAGGAGGGAGTGTGAAATAAATTGGGCGCTTTTTTTAGGGTTGCGGAAGTTTATAACCCCCTTATATTTTATAATTTTGTGGGGGATAACAAAGTGCCGCAAATTTATGCAAATTTGTCACAACGCAAAAATCACAGGTCGTGATAGCACCTAACTTGACCCTCTATGTAAGCCAATTAACCAAAGATACAAACCAAATGAACTTATAGGAAATTAAAATAGGATTTTATCTGAACTATAACAAATTCACCCAAGAAGTGGTAGTACGAATATTCAGCTTCATGAATTTAGAATTTACAAAGCTAATGCAAATAATCACATGATCTGTTTGAAAACTACATGAACATATTAGTAATGTGTAAAGGAACCAAAGATAAGTGGCTGCTTCTATCCAGAATACACGAACATCTTCAGCGTCAGCTCCCGACTTCCCCAGCAGCTCCGCTTTAATAGTCTACACGGAGTGTGCAGAAGTGTCGTATCAGTACAACCAACCCCGTGTACTGGTAAGTATCTTGTATAACCTCGTCCAAATAGTGACCAGGATTTTAGTTAAAAGATGCTCATTAATAAACACTATAATTTAAACTAGGAATATGATTGTACGACATAATAATAGAATAGAGTACATAATGCGACAGTACAAAGAAATAAAAGAGTACCAGAATGAATCACAATTCAACAGTTTCCAACATCTTAACCGGACCTTTCCTTTGAACGAAAGCAGCTGAACCACAACAATCACCTCAACACTTTCATAGTGTGAAAGAAGTACTCAAGACATCGAATCTAATGGCACGACAACACCCTTCGTGCATTTATCTCATCCTTACCATATATGCGTAAAACAGTACCGACCAAATGATAGAAATACCGGTAATAGAAATGACAAGGAAGGGAATATGCAAGCAGTATTAATAAACGAGAATGTACTGAAGAACATCAGTAACAGACTAAGAAGAGAGCATAGAGTTAATGACCACAATTAGGAAAAAGGTTATAATTTCATCTAACTAGCATGATTGAGGCGTGAAGAAGGATATAAAATAAGAGAAGAAGGGAGGAGTACATGTTCTTTATAATGTAACAAATAGAGGCATGAATGGCCAACATGGAATAGGACCCATACCTAAGTGCAACGAAATATATATGACATGGGTGCAATCGTAACAGTAGAAAGTAGGCATGATGTTTACAAATTAAACAAGTAGAAGGTATAGGCAACACAAAAACAATTGAGATAAAGAATAAGGACATAATAGTGACAACAAATCACATAAGAACTATAAGTACGACAATAACAATTCAAGGTATGTCACGAAGATATATGCAAGAAAAGAATATCATAACATAATGCATGTCCCTCGTCCTTACTTGCACGGAAACACCCTTCGTGCCATGAACTCACAAAGTTTCAAAAGTATAAAAGTACAAATGCAATGGCACGGCGTCACCCTTCGTGCTTTTACTCACAAATGACATGGCATTCATGCTTTTACTCTCAATAACATTGCATGGCATCACCCTTCGTGCTTTTACTCTCAATAATATGGCACGGTATCACCCTTCGTGCCCTTACTCTCAATAATATGGAACAACATCACCCTTTGTGCTTTACACTCTTCCTTACTAAGAATATGAAATTCAATAAAATGGAAAGGCATAAAGTATAAACAACATTGAGGAGAGTATTCGGACGGATATCCCAACAAATTCTCAATCACGGCATTTATAAACCAACAATGATTCAATAAAACCCTCAAGGGTCGTATAATTCAAGTGCTTTCACAATTCTCACAATTTATCAATAACACAAGTATAGAATCCGGAACCTCAAAATATTAACCGTAGCAAGGAAGTAGTGATTACACATAGAGATGACCAAACTAGACACATCAATATATCTTCAGAATTCTATCATATCTGATCAAGTTATGTTGGGATAAGTCTTGATTACTAAAATTTTATACTACGTTCTTAACATCGGTAAATCAAGTGAGGCGTGAATCAAGGAAGTTACGAAATTCTACAAGACACAATTATAGCACAATCCACCCCCGAGCATGATTAACCCCGGCACATACATATACACTCGTCACCTCATATATGTATCACCCCCGCATGTAGCAAACAATGACAATTAGGAGGAAAATTTCCCTCAACAAAGCTAGGCAAAACACTTACCTCGATTCGGCTAACTCAACACTCAACTTAGCCTTTTCCTCTACCAATTCACCTCCGCTCAACTCAATCTAGCCAATGACGACTTGAATACATCACACAAATATTTCGATTAATAAAGCTGTGATTTTTATTCAATTTCTAAAAAGTCAAACCTTGGGCCCGCCCGGTCAAATAAAGCTGTGTTTTGTTTTCAAATTCGAGCTTATTCGACTCTAGCAACTCAAATTTTCATTTTTCAAAACTTTGACAAAATCCCCAAGTTTTTTTCCATAGATTTCCTGTGAATTGGATGTTAAATATTGTATAAAGTTACGAAATATAGTTGAAATTGATTAAATATATTTACCCAATTATTTGGTATGAAAATCTCTTCACACAATCGCCTCACCTCAAAGCTAGGGTTCAAAAATATGAGAAATGAAGCAAAAATCGGAAATTCCCAGAACTTAACAGGCTGCAGATGTCGCATTTGCGTAAGGGGGGTTCGTAAATGCGGAAAATTTATCGCAAAAGCGAACTGGAGGCTTCCCTAGTAAGGTCGCATTTGCGGCCAAATCTTCGCAAATGCGAAGTTCATAACCTTGCAAAAGCGGCAATGTCATCGCAAAAGCGAACAACCCAACCTCGCAAATGCGAAGGGTTTCTTTGCAAATGTGAATCCACCCAGCAGCCCAATATTTCACAAATGATGGCTGCTTCGCATTTGCGGCTGTCCCATTTGCGACCAATACATCACAAATGCGGTGACACCACCACCAACACTCAAATATTGTGAGAAATCATTCCAAAGCCAATCCGAAACTCACCCGAGTGGAGCTTTAAAATAAATATCCACCCAAGTCTAAAAATACAACACGAACTCGCTCGCATCCTCAAATCATCAAAATAGCCTCTAAAACCACGAATCGGACGCCAAAATGCATGAAACACTAAACTAAACTTCAAGAACTTCTAGAACCGCAACCGAGCGTTCGAACCATATCAAATCAACTTCGATTGGCCTCACATTTTACGCACAAGTCACACTTGCCATTACGGACCTATTCCAACCTTCGGAATTCGACCCCAATATCCAAAAGTCCACTCCCGGTTAAACTTCTCAAAATCCAACTTTTGCCATTTCAAGACTAATTCAACTATGGTTCTCAAAATTACAATCCGGATGTGTTCCCAAGTCCAAAATACCCAATGGAGCTAACGGAATTGACGAAACTCTATTCTGAGGTCAAATGCTAAAAAGTCAAACTTTGTCAACTCTTCCAACTTAGAACTTAAATCTTGAATTTCATTATTCCAAATTGATTCCCGATAACTTGAAAACAAACAACGGCGATTTGTGCAAGTCATAATACATACGGAGACACTCAAACCCTCAGAACTTCGAGCAAAGTAAAGATACTCAAAACGATATGTGAGGTTGTTACAAAATTGCGGAGGTTACTTATAACCTCCACAAATAAACCACCACAATTTACCCATTTTTTTGTAGTGTTTTATGAATGAATAAATTTTAAACATATATATAAATATACACACAGGCGCGCATTAAAAATATAAGCCATAGATATTTAGCAAATACAATAGTTTGAAGTATCCTCATGAACAATTGAAAAAGTCCAAATATACCCCTAAGTAAGTTACAAGGTCCAAATGTATTTACCTCCACATGGCTTTTATCATTAGTGCATGCGAGGGTCATATTTGGAACTTTAAAATTGTTCAATAGTATGTTTGTGTGATGACCCGATAGGTCATCTCGTGTTTTGAAACCTAATTAAGTGATCTGAAGCCATAAAAATTATATTTTAGCCTTCCTCAATTTGCATGCACAGTCCAGGCGTCTATCCGGATTGTTTTATGTTAAAAACTGTGAAAATTAATGATTTTTGCTTAAAACTTCATTTGAGTTGACTTCGGTCAATATTTTTGGTAAACGGACCGGGATTCATGTTTTGACGATTGGGTCCGACCGTGATTTGGGACTTAAGCATAGGCTCGAAATTGAATTCGGAAGTCCTAGCCCGAGATATCTGATTTTGTCAAAATTTAAAAGTTAAAGGCTTATTGAATTTGAAATGTTTAACAAAAGTTTGACTTTTTGGATATCGGGTCCGTATTCTGGCTATTTGACCGTGCGAGCAAGTTCGTATGATGTTCTTAGACTAGTGTGCACTTTTTATTTAGAGCCCCGAGGGCTCGGGTGAGTTTCGGATAGGCTATTGTGATGACCCGAAAGGTCATCTTGTGTAATTTAGCAGAAAACTATGCTTCGAGGCCCCGAAAGCCTCCGTTAACCTCAATTTAATATGCGTGCGTAGCCCGAGCGTGTATCCGGGAAGCTTTGATATTTTATGAAACTTGATAGAATTCATGGATTTTGAGGCTTAATTCGATGTATATGGTGTTATTTTGGCGATTTGATCGCACGGATAAGTTCATAGGATGTTTTTGAGGTAGTGTGTATATTTGGTTTGGAGCCCCGAGGGCTCGGGTGAGTTTCGGATAGGCCACGGATTGCATTTTTTTAACTTAGAGTCTGCTGGTGTTCTGTTTAGCAGGCTTTGCAAAGGCGAAGCCAGCATCGCAAATGCGAACAGTGCACTGGCTGGCAGTGCTCACAAATGCAAAGCCAGCATCGCAAATGCGAAGGTGCACTGGTTTGTGATCGCAAATGCGATCCTCCCTTCGCAAATGCGAAGTCGCTCCTCCTGCAAAGTGTTTGCAAATGCGAACTATTCTTCGCAATTCCCATGCAGGGGTGTTCGCAATTGCGATGCCAACCAGTGGCCTGCACTGTACAAAATCGAGATTTTCACTTCATATTTCAGATTTTCTCAAACTCAACACTCTTAGGCGATTTTCCAAAGAACAAGACTCTTCCAAATCAGTTGTAAGTGGTTTTTACTCATTTCTTTTCAATCATTTACATCATTTAACATGTTTTCAACTTAAAATCAAAGATTTTCATGGGTGAAATTTGGTAAATTGGGTAGAACTTAGGTTTTTCATAAATTGGGATTTGAGTGGGTGATTGACCTCCGATTTGAGAGATTTTTATATGGCTAGACTCATGAGAGTACGAGGGTTCTGAAAATGTAAAATTTACCCAACTCCGAGATGCTTGCTTGGGGGCGTTTTGGTCATTTCACCCAATTTCGCGCCGTAACCTTGAATTTGATAGTAAAATTAGTGCATGAGATGTTATTTCCGATATGAAATATATTTAAATAGATTTGGGACATTTGGAGTTGGATACTCGTGGCAAGCGTGTGGTTTCGGGTTGATTGCTCTACTTCGGACTCGAGGTGAGTGTTTGGCCTAACCTTAGCTTGAGGGAATAGGAGTTGAGTATTACTTTCTATTTGCTAATTTTCAAATGCGATGTATAGGCATGGTGAAGAGTATCTATACATTGGTGTCTAGCATGACCGTGAGTCCCTATATTGTGAATATTCCGGTTTTGTTGTAATTTCTATGCTTAACTGATAATCTCTGTATGTTATAAATGGGCATGTGAACGGAATTGAAATTATTAAACATCTTTGGAGCATTGGCTCAAATTTTGAAACGAATAATGAAGATATATGAGATAATTACATCTTTGGAGCATTGGCTCAAATTCTAAAACGAATAATGAAGATATATTTAGGTAATTACATCTTTGGAGCATTGGCTCAAATTGTGAAACGAATAATGAAGATATATGAGATAATTACATCTTTGGAGCATTGGCTCAAATTGTGAAACGAATAATGAAGATATACGAGGTAATTACATCTTTGGAGCATTGGCTCAAATTGTGAAACGAAGAATGAAGATATATGAGATATTTACATCCTTTGGAGAATTGGCTCAACTAATAGAATAAATCATGGAAATGAAAGTGAAAGAAAGAGAAAAAGTTATTGAAACATGCCCTTGCCGGGTCATTACTGTATTGTTCCCTTGCCGGGATTTCTATTTTCACTATGTCTATTTCCTTGCCCTTGATTGTGATTGTTGTTTAGGTGAGGAAGAGTGTTAAGCACGAAGGGTGATGCCGTGTCATGTCTTATATTATTATTATGCATGAGGTGAAATTCCGTGCCATGTTTTATATTATTATTATACACGAGGGGACTTTCTGTGCCATGTTTATATTGATTATGCACGAGGGGACATTCTGTACCATGTTTTATATTATTATTATGCATGAGGGGACATTCCGTGCCATGTTAATATTGATTATGCACGAGGGGACATTCTGTGCCATGTTTTATATTTTTATTATGCACGAGGGGACATTCCGTGCCATGTTTATATTGATTATGCACGAGGGGACATTCTGTGCCATGTTTATATTGATTATGCACGAGGGGAAATTTCGTGCCATGTTTACATTGATTATGCACGAGGGGACATTTTGTGCCATGTTTATATTGATTATGCATGAGAGGGCATTCTGTGCCATGTTTTATATTATAATTATTATGCACGAGGGCACATTCCGTGCCATGTTTTATATTATTATTATGCACGAGGGGACATGCCGTGCCGCATCTTTCACTGTTTAATCTGTTTTGTTATCATTTTCAGATATTTCAGACTGTTGTTTTCGTTTCTGTCATTTCAGTATTTGCTACCTCTTAACCCCAGCATTATCTCCCCGTAATTGTATTCTTGTTTAGTTTCTGCTATATTATTGAACTGCAAAGGTACATTTTGTTGTCGTGTCTTAGCCTCGTCACTACTTCGCCGAGGCTAGGCTCGACACTTACTCAGTAAATGGGGTCGGTTGTACTGATGCTACACCTTCACTTCTTTAAGTTGTGCAGATTACGCAGCCGGACCCGGAGGACATTATTAGTGGGAGTGTCTTCCAGCTCATCATAGAGGCTTCAAGGTATACCCACTGGCGTCTGTGGGCCTTGGCGTCTCTTCCATCCCTTGTCTTTGATTCTGTCTTGTTTTTCCTTTGGTTTCAGAGGAAGACATGTATTTCCTTTCAGGCTTGTATTTAGCACTCTTACACAGGTCGTGAGTTTGTGACTCCAGGTTTTGGGGAAATTTACGCGTTGTTGTATTATGTTATCCTTATTTAGCTTGAAACCGCATTTTAATTCCGTTGTAAATAGTGAATCCTTTAGTTATCCTATTATATTTGTGTTAGTTTGCTAGTTTATTTACATATGTTGGTTTGTCTAGCGGGTTCAATGTTAGACGCCATCACGGCCCGATGGAGGGATTTTTGGGCGTGACAGCTATGGAGTGAAATTTGACTTGGAGAAATTGTTGGTGCATTTGATCTTGTTGCAGGCCTCTGATCTCGCATTTCTGAGATCAGGTATCATATGTGCAACCTCTGAGGGGTTCACATTTGCAAGCTTCACACCGGCAATGTGAAGAGAAGCGGGGCCACACAGTTTTCACATTTGCGAAGTGGGTCTGGGGAAGGCATTCTTTGCATTTGCGGTCATATCAGAGTTTGCATTTGCGAACCAGTCTTCGCATTTGCGAAGACATCAGAGTTGTGAAAGGCTTCGCATTTACGATGGTTCCTTCACATTTGTGGGCTTCGCATTTGCAAAGTCCAGGTCACACTTGCGATATCTGCAGCTGGATAGATATGACGTAGACGGGATTTTTCTCCCATTCTTTAAATTTTCAAAACCTAAAACATAACATGCACTTTCCAAAGAACTTTTCTTCCCCCAAATCATTGGTAAGTGATCTTAAACTAATTTCTTTCAATCTTTCACTACTTTTCCTTAGATTTCCACCTAAAATCTATGGTTTTTTATGGTGGAATTGGGGTTTTTGGGTAGGAACTAGGGATTTGGTAAATTGGGGATTTAGACCTCAAATTGAGGTCTGATTCCAAAACAAATTACATAACTGGGCTCGGGGGTGAATGTGTAATCGGGTTTTGCTCCGAATTTAGGGTTTGGACCGAGCGGGCCTGGGTGTTGACTTTTTTTAACTTTTTAAAAAATGGCCTAAATTGAATTCTTTGCAATCGTGGGTAGTTACTAAGGCTTAAATTAAATTGTTTGGTCGGTAAATTGCTAGATTCTATCAGTTCGGAGGCTTGTGTGAAAGGAAAGGACGTGGTCGAGCTTTGGGTTTAAGACGCTGGAGCGAGGTAATTGTCGTGCACTACTAGAAATCTGGTAAAAAGTGACCACAATAACTGACCACGTTGGTCGCTTTTGGAAATTTACCGACCAAAACGCGTCGAAACATGCTTGGTCGCTATTTTGGTGGTTCTTTTACCTTGGCAACCAACGTTGGTCGGTAATTACCAACCAACATTTGTCGCTAAGGTAAAAGGACCAACTGTACAATTTAAAGAACATACCGACCAACCTTGGTCGATAACATATTTTAATAATTTAAATTTACCGATCAAAGTTGATCGGTGTATTAAAAATACGTTATTTTATTAATTATTAAAATTTAAAAATTACCAACCAAAGTTGGTCGGCAAAGTAAAATATATATTATTTTATAAAATTTAAATTAACCATACCGACCAAAGTTGGTCGGTAATTTTAAAATCTAGGTTCATTAACCGACCAACTTTGGTCGCTAATGTTTAATTTTATATTTTTTCTTAGACTTAAGCAACCAAGGTTGGTCACTAATTTGCAGAAAATAATTTTTTTTACTTAGATACCGACCAACTTTGTCGGATTTCTAGGTTTTAATTTTGGCATAAAATGCCTGTTTTGGCAGCTACACCACCTACCAGCATACCAAAATCCCTAAAACACAACAACAAAAACAACAACAAGTACAACAACACAACAACAACACCAACAACAACAACAACACAATTCAATAAATACATTAAAACTAACAAATTAAAGTTCAATAAAATTAACAAATTAAACTAACAAAACTAAGTAAAAGTTTATTACAACTAGTTCAAAACCGGTTCTATTTGTCTAGTTCAAAGTATATAAAAGTCAAGGAGTGTTTTGTACAACATCATCATCACCGTATGATGAACTATCATCTATAAGACAGTATAGAGAAGGGTCTTGTGGAGGAGGGGAAGAACGACCACGGGGAGGACAGGAGGAACGATCATAGGGAGGACAGGAGGAACGCTCACATGCAGGTCGAGTCTCTGGCGATGACTCACGAGACCGGGGAATCGTAAAAGATCCAATAGACAAGAGAGTTCTGATCTGAGCTTGAATGCCAATGTACTAAGTATCTCTAACATTTTCTCTTTCCTTGGCCGTTGCTAGCTCGGATGTGAGCCTTGTCACAGTCTCCCGCATAGCGGAGAGGCTCTTCCCATCAAGTTGCACGCCTCGCAAGGAAGTCCCTGTTCCTTGCATTCCACACTTATAGCTATGGAATTTCTGAATAGGAAGCTGTATACCTTCCCCCATTTTAGACCGCCAGCAGACTCCATCCATATTCTTTCAGCATCATCGTCCGAAGGTTGGGTTGGCTCGCCCAATTCATTAGGTGGCTGAGTGCGGATGAATTCCTCCACGTTAGTTTGGAAGCGACCCTATACGAAAATATACATTGAATTAGTATTTAAAAATTTATATAAAAGTAAATTAAAATACTTAATGAGAAGTGAAAACTTACATATACAGTCAAGGCCCGGTCCTCGACCCACCTTTCGTGATCCGTCTCTTTCTTCTTCATTACAATATGTGTCTCCTTGAATAGCTAATCTTGGTTCATTGGACGCCCCACCTTCTTTTCCTGAAAAAAATTAGTTTAGTTAATAAAAGAATAGATATACTTTGAAAATTATAATAAATTAAGCAATTACGTACTAATCTTCTTTTTATTGTCCCTAGGCTGATCGCACCTCCAGTGTGCAAGGAGCCTTTTTTCACAGATGCGTGAACTTTCTTTCCTTTTTCGCTCTTCTCTAAGAACATTGCGGTAAGCCATTGCCTTTGCAAATCATCCCATAAATTTTGAAGTAACCAATCAGGCTTCTTGTTCTTCATTCTAACTTTGGAGAAAGTATGCGACAACCGCTTGCGAGCTTTGTGATGAAAATTTGTAGCCACTTCCGCGCTGTAGCGGTGTTCCCAAACACACTTGCTCTGTATTTTAAAAGTTAAATATTATATGTAAATATCATAATATAAATAATTAAACTGCTTAAAAGAATATTTATACCTTAAATTGATTGAAAATTTGCTCCTTCAGCGAGAACAGGAAATCAGTCCAAGTCGCATAAGGACCATCGTAAAGCTTTCTGATGGCTTTGGTGATTATCCTTGTAGTCTTATTACTCAGGATAAACCTGCAATTTAACAAAAAAACACATTAATATCTTAGTAAAAACTTTACAAAACAATAAATGCAAAAATAACAAATAACTCTTACCCATCACCCTCAGGGACTATGATGATTCTGCCATAGTGATCATAATGCACCTCATCATCATCATCATCATCACCGTCCGAAACATGTATAATCAGAGACATGTGTGGAAGGTGTAGGGGGGTCAGAGCTACTACCTCGCAGGCGAAGGCTTGAAATATATGGAGTCGCTGAAGAAGATGGTTGCGATCCCTATGACTGCGACATAGCTGGATGGACCCCAAGTGGCTGTGATATTGATGGTTGTGACTCGGGTGGATGTGATCCATGTGGCTGTGACATGGATAGATGCGACCCATGTGA
Source organism: Nicotiana knightiana (assembly GCA_005239525.1). Lineage (NCBI taxonomy): Eukaryota > Viridiplantae > Streptophyta > Magnoliopsida > Solanales > Solanaceae > Nicotiana > Nicotiana knightiana. Next base: position 26,792 of record ML370503.1, on the reverse strand, counting down.
TGTAGATGCCTGCGATCCACGTGGGCGTGAGGTAGCTGGACTGTATGCCGGACGTATAGTCATATGGCCCTGTGATGAAAGACCTGGTGTTTGCATGAAGGTGTAGGGCTCATGATGCTATGGCAGACCATTATAGTTGTGGGGTGGAGGATAAGACATAGGCATAGGCATCTCTGAAGAGTGTGGAAAAGGAGTATTATTTTCTACCCTCCTCTTTCCCTTCCTAGCCTTTTCTCGACCCCGAGAACCAGTAGGGTCATTGTTACCTTGACCCTTGCCTGTCATCTGCATAATATAATAAATATTTAGATTGAAACATATAAGAAACTAGCTATAAAACGAGAGTTATTTAAAAACCCAACTTTTTGAAGCTCATCGACATATTGTTCCTCGTCCGAGAATTCTTCTTCCTCACTTGTTTGAGCTTCATCAGTTGATTCTTTGTCCTCATTTTCTATAATTGTTACTTCATTTATATCAACTTCATCCAATATGTGTTCAGGATGTTCCGAATCATTTTCTAACTTATCGTCTACTATTTGGTGAACACTGGAGATATCGTTTTGATATGCAACATCTAACACATTCTCGACTTCCACCCTACCTACATGCTTAGTTTTTATTACAACCCACCAATCGGACTTATTCCTCCGCGATTGATAAGGAGAATAATACACTTGCCTAACATTATGCGCAATTATGAAAGGATCATAGCGATCATATTCTCTCGTATGATTAACCTCAATTATGTTGTATTGGTTGTGTACTCTTGTACCTCTTGTTGGATTTGGATCAAACCACTTGCATCTAAAGAGTATCAATTTCTTATATGGCCAACCTGTATATTATTGTCACGACCCAAAATCCATTAAGGTCGTGATGCGTCGGACACCACTATCGGGCAAGCCAACCATTTAAATAGTTAATAAAATCTTTATTTTTAAAATTCTTGAAGTCATTCCTTTTTCATTTTCTTAAATAATAATTAGCGAACCTCCATTGAGAAATCAACAATATCTTTGGCATATTTAAATAGCGAATACATCCCATAATTTCCCCATAACCCGGTGTCACAAGTGCATGAGCAAATATCTTAGAATTATACATGTACTACAATACTTGTCTGGAATACAAATTGGACACGGAATTTAAAATAAATACAATACATCTGAGGAAGACTCTGGCGGTTGCGGGTCATCTCCGGATGGTAGTGCTCGTCTAAGTCTCCAAGTCGGTAACATCAATGCGTCAAGCAGGGCCACTATCTATGAATGTACCTATGCAATAAAAATGCACATCAAGTGTAGTATGAGTACGAAAAACAACGTGTACTCAGTAAGTATGCCACCTAACCTCAAAGAGTTAGTGACGAGAGGTCGACTTTGACACTTACTAGAGGTCCAACAATATCAAGTGCACCAACGAAATGTATTAATATAAAGCAATGTAAATATTTAAGACATAAAAGTATAGATTATGTGGTACATTTTCCCTCTTTTCAATTTACTCAACTCAATACTAGCAAGTTCCCTCCGTAGCCGAAGCATATAAATAAATATAGTGGATTTCATCAATGAGGCTGTCATAATCCAAATCATGGGGAAAAACCCTCAGATGAACAGGCTTTTTGCAAAATATTTCTCACGATTCCATNACGGACTCCCATCATTTCGTGCGTACGTAGCCCCCACAAATAGTAGCACATATTTAATTAGTTCACCTATGGGGACGATTCCCCCTCACAAGGTTAGAAAGGATACTTACCTCGCTCTGAAGATTCATAACCGGCCTCCAAGCCCTTCTGATGACCCAAATTGATGCACAACGCCCCAAAACTATCGAAATAATGGGCAAACCAATGAAAATATACTCTTATACTTATAACAATTTAATTTCCATAAATTCCCAACTCCGCTCGGAAAGTTGACAAGATTACCCTCGGGCCCACGTGCCTGGATTCCGAAATTTCTCGAAGATAAACTCTACCCAGAGCCTTTCTAACTCAAATACATAATTTATTCTTAATTTCATGCTCAATTTTGTGGGCTAAATCCAAAAATACACATTCTAGGTCTTTGTTCAAAAATATAAAATTTCTACTAATTTCATGCTTTAATCCATATCTAATTCATGTATTTAACTCAAAGATGGGAAGAAATCACTTACCTAAAGTTCCTTGATAAAGATCCTCCCTTGAAGCTCCCCAAAATCGCCACACCAAATTAAAATGGGAGAAGAATGGCCAAAATCTCGGTTTTAAAACACACACTACCCAGGCCCAATTTTCGCACCTGCAGCCTCCAACCTCGCACCTGCGCGCCCGCACCGGCGGCTTCCTCCTCCCCAGCCGGTGTGATTACCCAAAAGGGTCATCCCGTATATTCTATCTAATTCTGTGTTCTGAGGTCATGAAAACCTCCTTCTATCTCACCTTGATTTGCATGCACATCCCGGGCGTGTAGCCAGGAAGCCTTTATGTGAAAAATTAATTAAAAAAATTTGTATTGGAAATTAGAATAAAGTAGTCTTCAGTCAACATTTTTGGTAAACAGACCCGGACCTTGATTTGACGACCCCGGATGGTCCGTAGTAAAATATGGGACTTGGACGTATGCCCAGAATCGAATTTCGAGGTCCTAAGCCCGAGAAATGAATTTTTAAAGAAAATTATTTTCTGAAAAATATAAAGGTTTTTGAAAATGAAATTTGAGTTGAAACTTGTGATATTGGGCCCGTATTCGGTAAAGGATCGATGTGATTTATAAGTGTTATCTGTGAAATTTGGTAAGAAACCGACTTAATTTGACGTGATTCGGACCTTAAATGCAAAACTTAATGTTTATAGAAGTATGAAGAATTTTCATGGACTTTTAGTTTAATTCATCGTGTTAGTGTTGTTTTATGTGGTTTGAAACCTCGAGCGAGTCCTTATTAGGTTATATGACTTGTGTGTGTGGTCGGACGGGGTCCCAGGGGCATCAGGTACATTTAGGATGCTCATCGGGTGTTATTAGCACTTAGGAGACAGCGGAACCATTGCTGGTTCTGGTGTCTCGCACCTGCGATGGACCTTTCGCAGGTGCGGCGAGGAGCTCGCAGGTGCGTACTTAGACCAATCCCCCAATCCTCGCAGGTGCGGTGTGTTTTCCGCAGATGCGGAGCCGCGGGTGCGTCCATTTGACCGCAGGTGCGACCCAAGGCTTCTTAGTGGGTTTTCGCACCTGCGATGGTAAATCCGCAGGTGCGGGACCGCAAGTGTGATCCTAGGGGCGCATATGCGGAATTTCTCGGCAATTATATCAGATCCGAGGGTATATGTTGTTTTCACCATTTTCGAATTGGGGAGCTCGGGAGAGGCCATTTTTGGAGGCTTTTGCACCTTGGTAACTTGGGTAAGTGATTTCTATCCATTATAGACCAATTTCCATGATTCCAATATTAAATCAAACCTTTAATTTCGAAAATTTTGGGTAGAAAATGGGATAAACTTCATAAACCAAATCATTGAGTTTTGATTGGGTTTTTGACCTCCGATTTGAGAGATTTTCATATGTTTAGACTCGTGACTGAATGGGTGTCCGGAAAATATAATTTTTACCCGATTCCGAGACGTGGGCCCGGGGAACTTCTTGGGAGAATTTCCTAATTTTGCATATTAGCTTCAGTCTTATTAATTAATTTTTTTCCTTGTGATGATATTTACTCTATGCAATCGCATTGTCTAGATTTGGGGCACCCGGAGTTGGGTACTCGTGGCAAGATCATGGTATTGTGTTGATTAGCATAGTCAAGGTAAGTATCTTGCCTAAACTTGTGTGGGGGAACTACCCTTAGGATTGAGTCTTCTATGTTGATTGTAGTCCGCAAATGCAAGGTGACGAGTGTGTACTCGAATTTATTTGCAAATAGATTTCCCTTTAGGGAGTTTTGGGTCCTTATGTTCCCCGTATATGAATTGAACTTGTTATATCTGAATTCCTAATTCCTAATCTCATCTTCTCATGTTCAAGTTAGAAGTACTTGACAAGCATTCCTTGTTTCTTATATGATCTTAATTGACTAAAACGAAGACTTTGTTTTTCCTACCATTATACTATGTCTTCCTTCATATGTTTCCTATTTACTGGGCATTGTTTAAACTGAGTTTATTCGGTGAAGCTAATTGTCTAAGTGAGATTGGTTATAGCTGATTCCCTTGCCGGGATGATTTGGTTTTTTGGTTGCGAACTTGAATGTATAGAATCGTTGTTATATTTGTCTTGTTTTCCCCTCGTTATGTTGTTCTCTCTTTGTGCTTGGCATTCCTCTCAGTGGCTACTTCTTATGAGCGAATTGTTACCACTTTTGTGATTTATGTCTTTATATTGATTTGCTCATCGCACTTTGTATTCAGCCTTGTTTGTTTTCGCGCTGGTTGTGGCAATATATGTTGTTTCTGTCACATTCTGGTTGTTTTCCTCAGTGGCTGCATTGCATATTTAAATTTGGACTACGGACGGAGATCCGGGAGCTTTCCCCCTGTACTGCATTGCATATTTAAATTTGGACTACGGACGGAGATCCGGGAGCTTTCCCCTGTATTGCATAGCATATTTAAATTGGTACTACGGACAGAGATCTGGCAGCTTTCCCCCTGTACTGCATTGCATGACAAATGCTGAGTAGCGGACTGAGTTCCGGTAGTTTATGATTGAGGAGATTTGAATCGAAAGGTATAAATATATATATTGAAAAGTATAGCTGAAAAGCAATTATCTCTAGGAAAAGTTATGTCTAAAGGACTTCTTTTCGAAAGTATATTTGAAAAACATTTGTCTTGCAGAATGATGATATTTGAAAGAGAAGTACTTGGGAAATATATTTTGAACATCGCGTATGTTGATGATATTTGAAAGAGCAGTACTTGGGAAAAATATATTTTGAAAATTACGTATTTTGATGATATTTGAAAGAGCAGTACTTGGGAAAACATATTTTGAACATCACGTGTTTTGATGATATTTGAAAGAGCAGTACTTGGAAAAATATATTTTGATAATCACGTCTTTTGATGATACTTGAAAGAGCAGTACTTGGGAAAGTATATTTTGAACATCAAGTGATTTGATGATATTTGAAAGAGCAGTACTTGGAAAAATATATTTTGAACATCACATGTTTTGATGATACTTGAAATAGCAGTACTTGGGAATATAATTTTTGAACATCACGTATACTGATGATACTTGAAAGAGCAGTATTTGGGAAAATTTATTTGAACACCCCGTATTTGAAAAGACTATGTTATAAAGATTTCTCTTTATAAAAATATGTAAATATACATTCAGAGAAAGTATGTTTCAAAGAAGAAATTTCTCTATTCCGAAATGATTATATCTTTAAAGTTTTCAAAATGAACTCACAATTTAAAGGTTTTCACTCGAAAATTTGACCAGTTTTATTGAGTCATTGGCTAAGGCCTGACGTGAATAAATTGATGTAGTGCTGAGGTGCTTGTGTTTTCCTAGACAGTTGTACTTAGATTTGATAGAAAGATTTCATAGAGCTTATGACTTGTACTTACCGGGTTTTGGGAAGTTGTAAACTCTATCAAGAATTCTATTTCGAAATTTTTAAAATTCCTTTATTATTGTTGTTCTTCAGTGGAAATGTTAGGCTTACCTAGTCCCTAAGACTAGGTGCCATTACGATACCCAATGGAGGGAAATTTAGGTCGTGACAGTCGGGCTCCGCACTTGTGCTCCCTCTCCCGCATCTGTGCTTCCGCAGGTACAGAAATAACCTCGCACCTGCGCCCCCAGCCAAGCCAGCCTAACCACGCACCTGCAACGCCAAAGCCGCACCTGCGGCCCTTGTTGCGCAGGTGTGGTCACACCAGACACCAGCAGCCTTAGCCCTTCCTCAACTCCAAATTTGATCTGTTAACCTCCCGGAATCCACCCGAGGCCTGTGGGACCCCGTCCAATCAGATAAACCTGTTCCAAAACATAATGCGGACCTGTTCGAGGCCTCAAATCGCATCAAATAACATTGAAACAATGGATCGCAACTCAATTCAATCCTTATCAACTTTGAAATTTCCAACTTGTACATTTGATGCCAAAACCTATCAAAGCACGCCAGATTGACCCCAAATTTTGAACACAAGTAACATTCAACATTACGGACCTGCTCCAACTTTCGGAATTGAATTCCGGCCCTAATATCAAAATTTCCACTTCCGGTCGGATTTCTCAAAAACCTTCAAATTTCTATCTTTAGCCAAATGACTTCAAAATAACTTACGGACCTACGAATTCGCTTATGATCGCGCTCCCAACTCAAGAATCACCATACGGAGCTATTCCCAGACCCTGAATCCCAAACGGACATCAGTATTACTGAAATGCATTTCAACCCAGACTTATGAAATTTCCTCTAAACTGCTGACTTCTACAATATGCGCCGAAACGCTCCCGGGTCATCCAAAACCTGATCTGAACATACGCCCAAGTCCGAAATCATCATACGAATCTGCTAGAAGCTTAAAATCCTAATTCTGAGGTCGTTTACTCGAAAATCCAGTCTTAGTCGATTCTTCCAACTTAAGGCTTCTGAAATGAGAATTTTTTTCCAAATTGACTCTAAACCTGAAATTCAATTCCGACCACTCCAACAAGTTTATCACACTACAAGTAATATCACCTGAAATGAAGTTGCTCATGGCCTCGAACGGCTGAACAACGCGCTAGGGCTCAAAACGACTGGTCGGGTCGTTACAATTCTAGTTCTATTATTTCTTTGAGCACACCATAATAATAAATATCTCCAACTTGGTTGCCATCACCACCTTGAACCTACACTCCGCTGTTATTGCTATTTTTTTTTAGCAATCCTCTATATGGAACTTATAACCATTCACTACGTACTTAGACATTGTTGTGACCTGAAGTCCAGGTCCCCAAGATATATCTTTCAAAAATTGATTTACACCATTATTTGGATCATTTACCTACATATTGTTAAAAAAATTCCTAAGTTAGCATAACTTACAAACATTGTTTACCTACATAATATTAGAACATTATCAGGATAAACTTACAAATTGTTTGAACCACGTATCAAATATCGTATATACAGCATCATGGCCAAATTGACCCACGAAGTGACTGTGACACATAACATATTTTTAGTTGTTGCATCGAGATGTAATCGCAGTAAATTTTATGTTTTGATAACTAATAAATCAATACTTACTTGAGAAATGGTACAACTTCGGGACAATTTAGCAACACATGAAGTGTAGCTGACTTGTACTCCATATCACTCAAACTTTTCCTTCTAACGTCCTTAGAATATCGGTCTGGTTGATTGAATATGGACATAGGCGGATATAATGGATCATTCACACATTCGACCGTGTGCTTATTGGGCCTATTCCTAGCACATAGCACATTACTCTCAAAATAATAAGAACAAAAATGAGTAGTTTCCTTTGCAAGATAAGCTTCGCATATAGACCCTTCAATCCTATTCCTCTACTTAACAAATTATTTGCATTTGCCAATTGTACTACATAAGAAAATTGTATCAAACTTATAATATTACCTATCAAAGGGATACATCTATCTGCATTGAACTGGCCCTCCAAGTCATGCCTCGTGTACACGGTGGATTGGAAGATGTTCCATCACATCAAAAAAACACATGGAAATATCTTTTCCATCTTACTAGAAGTTACACGAATGTTATGATCCATCCGGAGTAGTTTTTGTTCCCTTAATATGGTAGAGATCTCTGTGATGGGTTTTCATATTATTTCAGGCAAACCACAAAATGAAATAAGCACTAAGGTATTCATGAAAACATGATAGTCATGACATTTTAAATGGCTCAACTTCCCTACCTCCATACTAACTTTTTTCCAAGATTCGATGCATAACCCTCAGGCATCTTCAATTTCGTAACCTAATCACAAATTTTCCGTCTTACCTCCAAAGTGAATGTGTAACTTGCTTTGGGCTTGAATACCTTACCATTGTTTGCTGTCTACAAGTATAATTCTGTCACTAGCCCAAATGTTAAGTCGGCAGTGAAGGCGCCTATCGTGGAACTAGGCTAGCCAATATATCACATGTTCACAATTTCTTTTAAAAACCCCATTTCCAAAATCTGAGCATTTCATAAATATACAAAAAAAAAACTACAGAATAAAGTAGGTCATCATAATACAATACTGCCAACCCCAAAACCCGGAGCCAACGTGTCATGAGCATCTAGAAGGATAAGTCATAATATACTGTCATAGTACAAAACATCCGAATGAAATGAAGATACAATAGGGAGGGAAAAACAGAGATGTTGCAGATGCTGGACAGCTACCTCTATATCCCGCAAATCTGACTCCGCTGCGGAATAAAGGCTAATGCTCGATGTCTGATCCTGAATCTGCACACAGAGGTGCGGGGAGTAATGTGAGTACACCAACTCAGTAGTAATGAAAATAAATCAGGTCTGAGCAACAAGAATATATAAAATCAATGTCATCAAATCACAAGAGGCACAGCCTTTCTTTCCAACAATATAACATAGATATGTGAAATCATCATGTCTCAAATCATCTTCAGAAAAATCCTTTAGGGAAAGTGTATTTTTCAACAACTTCAACCGAAAGGTTTAGAATAAAAACGAAATGAATCATATAGAGGCCCCTCGCGAAAAGCATATTTCGTAACTCAGTGTGAAAGTAGTAAAATCATCAGTAGCCTCGGGCAAAACATATATCATAATTAGTGTGAAAGTAGTAAAATCATCAGTAGCCCCTTGGGCAAAACATATATCATAATCAGCCCCTCGGGCATGACTCACAGTCACTCATAATCAGTCACTCAGTACCTCACAGTCACTCAGCACCTCACAATCACTCATGCCTCCCAATCACTCGTCACTCGCACTCAGTAGGTACCTGCGCTCACTGGGGGTGTGTACAGACTCCGTCTTCGGAGTGGCTCCTTCAGCCCAAGCGCTAAATAAACAGCCAAATCATGGCATCAACCACTCTCAAGCTCTCGGCCTGTCTCATATCATTAATATCCTCACAACGTTGGCCATACGCCGCACTCAGTCAGACACTCTCAGCATGCCACTCGGGACATAAATAAAACAGGGTTCTCGACCCAATTAGTATTTCATTTCAAGAAATCGTAATATCATCAAATAGGAGTGTCAACAATTTCACAAGAAGGACTGAGTGAAAAATCATAGTTTCAAAGTAGTGAGAATGTTAGTAAAATAGCCCCCAAACATGGCTCACAACCCAAATATTACATAATTCTTTAGAACATAATTAACATAAAGTTTTGAGTAAATATGCAACTCATTAGTCACTGCGGAGTGGACCTAGTCCAATCCAAAAGTCAGTACGCGCCACATACTCACATCCGACATGTGCGCTATTCTAGAAACAGTAAGAAATACAAAGTCCGGGGTTTCATACCCTCAGGACAAGATTTATAGCCATTACCAACCTCTACCGGGCCACAACACTAGTCTACTATACTCTTTCCCCTCAAATTGGCTCCTGATTGCTCTGAATCTAGCCAAAACCAATTAACATTATCAATATATACTCAAGGAACACAACCCCGTCGAAAATTATCAATTTAATCAAAAATCTCGAAATTCAGCCAAACCTGAGCTCCGGACCCACATCTCAGAATTCGATAATTTTTACATCACTAGAAACCTCGTCCTCCTACGATTTTATACATACCAAGAACACAAAATCGGACCACAATTACCCACTCAAATCCTCAAAAGAAGAATAAATTTCTCATGGACCCTTCTTCCCCAACATGGCTAAATTTCCAGAATTTTTGTGGTTTAATCACTTAAGAATTGACATAGAAAGGAGTTATGAAGTTGAAAACCTTACCTCCAAATGATTCCCTTGATTTCCCTTCAAATTCCTCTCAAATAGCTCTTAACTCGCATGCAACAATGGAGGAAAATATAAGCCAAATTCGCACCTCAGGCCTTTTAAAACTTTTGCACAGCTAAGATAATTCCTTCACTGCGATCGCAAAATTTGGCACGCGATCGCGAAGAACAAACTTGCTGCCCCATCAATTTACCTTACACGATCACAGACAACCTCATGTGATCAAAATTCATCAAGACTTAAACCCACGCGATCACAAACCATTCCATGTGATAGCGAAGAACAAAGCTCAACTCACCCACGCGCCCCTTTAACTCTACGCGATCGCAAACAAGACCATGCGATCGCACTGACCAAACACTCATACTCACGCGATCGCAAACCATTCCATGTGATCGCGATTAACAAAAATCCTGTCTCACTAATTAACCCTAAACGATCGCAAACATCCTCACGCGATCGCGTAGAAGGAAACCAGCACCTTACACCAATAGCAATCTGCCCAGATTTCAAGCCAAAAGTTGGTCTGTTAACCATCCGAAACACACCCCAGACCCTCGGGACCTCAACCAAACATACCAACATATCCCATGACATCATTCAAACTTATTCGAGCCTTCGAAACACCAAAAACAACACGAAAACACCAAATTTACATCAAATTCAAGCCTAAGAACCTTAAAACTTCAAAATTTCGCCAACTACGTCGAAACCAACCAAAAAACCTCTGATTAACTTGAAATTTTGCAGACATATCCAAAATGACATTACGAAACTGTTCCAACTTTTGAAATTCCATTCCGACCTCGATAGCTTATTTTCCACTGCAGACTGAAAATCGCCAAAAACTAACTCTCGCCAATTCAAGCCTAATTCTACACCGGACATCACAAAAATATTCTTAACACACTCCTAAGTCCCAAATCACCTAAGGAAGCTATTTGAGCCATAAAAACCGCATTCCAAGGTCGTTCACCAATAAGTCAACTCTCAGTTGACTTCCTCAACTATTAGGCTACCTTGAGAGAGTAATGGCCTCAATGCTCACCCTGACCACTCTTAACCAGAACCAACCGACCCAACACACATAAATGAAGCTGAACCACATAAAATGAAGTAGAAATGGGGGAAGCGGGGCTAAAATCTCAGAACGACCGGCTAGGGTTGTTATATCCTCCCCCACTAAAAATAAACGTTCATCCTCCAACGGGTCTAGAAACATACCTCGAGCCTCGAATAAGTGAGGATATTTGTCCCGCATCTCCCTCTCGATCTCCCAGGTGGCATCCTCCACCGGCTGCCCTCTCCACTGAACCTTCACTGAAACTATATCCTTTGACCTCAGCTTCCTGACCTGACGACCCAAAATAGCCATTGGCTCTACCTTATATGACATATCACCCTCGAGCTGAACCGTGCTTAAGTCCAAAACATGGGAAGGGTCACCAACATACTTCCGGAGCATCGAAACGTAGAATACTGGATAAATACTCGATAAACTGGGAGTTATAGAAAGCCTATAAGCCACCTCCCCAATTCACTGAAGTACCTCAAATGGCCCAATGAACCTGAGACTCAGCTTCCCTCTATTCTCGAATCTCATATCACCCTTCATGGGTGACACCTTCAGCAACACCTTATCCCAACCATGAAAGACACATCTCGGACCTTCAGTCCGCATAACTCTTTTTCCTAGACTGCATCGTGCGAAGCCGCTCCTGAATCAACTTTGCCTTACTCAAAGCATCCTGAACCAATTATGTGCCCAATATCCTGGCCTCGCCAGTCTCAAACCAACCAACCGGTGACCTACACTTCCTACCGTACAAAGCCTCATACGTAGCCATCTGAATACTCGACTGATAACCGTTATTTTATGCAAACTCCGCTAGTGGCAGAAACAGATCCCATGAACCACCAAAATCAATCACACAAGCACGCAACATATCCTTAAGAATCTGAATGGTATGCTCCGACTGCCTATCGGTATGAGGATGAAACAATGTGCTCAACTCAACCTGAGTACCCAACTATCTCTGCACGGCTCTCCAAAACTGAGATGTAAACTGAGTGCCTTTGTCGGAAATGATAGAAAATGGAACCTCGTGCAATCGGACAATCTCCCTGATATGAATCTCAGCTAACCTTTCTGATGAATACGTAGTACCAACAGGAATGAAGTGCACGGATTTGGTCAGCCGATCCACAATAACCCATATAGCATCAAACCTCCTCGAAGTCCGCGGGAGTCCAACTATGAAGTCCATGGTGATCCGCTCCCACTTCCACTCCGGAATATCAAACCTCTGAAGAAATCCACCAGGTCTCTGGTTCTCATACTTGACCTGCTCGCAGTTGAGACACCGAGCCACACACTCCACAATATCCCTCTGCATTCTCCTCCACCAATAATGTTGCCTCAAATCTTGATTCATCTTTGCGGCACCCGGTTGGATGGAATACCACGAACTATGAGCCTCTATTAGAGTCAAATCTCGAAGCCCATCTACATTGGGCACGCAAATCCGGCCCTGCATCCTCATGACCCCATTATGAACAATAACCACATCCCTGGCATCACTGCGACGGACTCGGTCCTGAAGAACAAGCAAATGTGGTCATCATACTGGCGTGCTCTAATCTGATCATAAAGAGAAGACCTGGAGGCTACACAAGCCAACACCCGTGGGGGCTCTGATAAATCCAATCTCACCAACTGATCTGCTAAGGCCTGAACATCAAGAGCTAATGGCCACTCTGCTACCGGAAGGTAAGGTAAACTCCCCAAACTCTCTGCTCTGCGACTTAAGGCATCGGCCACTACATTGGCCTTCCCCGGATGATATAAGATTGTGAGGTCATAATCCTTGAGGAGATCTAACCATCTCCTCCGACACAAATTAAAGTCCTTTTGCCTCAGCAGATACTGCAAACTGCGATGATCAGTGAAAATCTCACACTGCACTCTGTACAAATAATGCCGCCAAATCTTCAAGGCATGGACAATGGTAGCTAACTCAAGATCATGCACTGGATAATTCTTCTTATGCACCTTCAACTATCTGGACGCGTAGGCAATCACCCTACCGTCCTACGTCAATACCGCTCCCAAGCCAACTCTAGAAGCATCACAATAAACTGTGTAAGAACCTGAACCAGCAGGAAAAACTAGAAATGGAGTTGTAGTCAATGCTGACTTGAGCTTCTAAAAGCTCTCCTCACACTCATCAGACCATCTAAATAGAGCACCCTTATGGGTCAATCTGGTCAAAGGCGAAGCAATCGAAGAGAATCCCTCCACAAAGCGACGGTAATATCCCACCAAACCAAGGAAACTCCTAATCTCTGTAGCTGAGGACTGTATGGGCTAACTCTACACTGGCTCTATCTTCTTTGGATCAACCTGAATCCCTTCACTAGACATCGCGTGCCCCAAGAAAGCTATCGAACCAAACCAAAACTTACACTTGGAGAATTTCGCATAAATCTTCTCCTCCCTCAACCTCTGCAACACAACTCTCAAATGCTAAGCATGTTCTTCCTAGCTACGAGAATAAACCAGGATGTCATCAATGAACACAATGA
>ML370503.1:0-13098 GCA_005239525.1 Nicotiana knightiana | reverse complement strand
TCAATACACATATGCATGGACCCATCCTTCTTCTTAACGAACAACACCGGTGCACCCCAAGGTGACACACTAGGCCGAATGAACCCCTTATCCAGGAGCTTCTGAAGCTGCTCCTTCAATTCCTTTAGCTCCGCTGGTGCCATACGATATGGTGGAATAGAGATAGGCTGAGTGCCTGGCACCAGGTCAATACCAAAATCAACATCCTTGTCAGGTGGCATGCCTGGCAAGTCTGCAGGAAACACATCCGGAAAATCACGGACCACTGGAACTGAATCAATAGCGGGAGTCTCACCACCGACATCCCTCACAAAGGCCAAATAAGATAAACACCCTTTCTCAACCATGTGTTGAGCCTTCAGGTAAGAAATTACCCTGCTAGGCATATACTCGGAAGAACCTCTCCACTCATCCCTCGGACATCTCGGCATAGCTAAGCTCACGGTCTTAGTGTGACAATCAAGAATAGCATGGCACGGAGATAACCAATCCATGCCCAAAATCACGTCAAGATCGACCATGCTCAGTAACAGTAGGTCCACTCGGGTCTCCAGACCCCCAATGGATATAGTGCACGACCAATACACATGGTCCACAGCAATAGTGTCTCCCACCGGAGTCGACACATGAATAGAGGTGACTAGAGACTCACGGCATGCCCAGAAAACTGAAAAAATATGATGAAACATAGGAATATGTGGAACTAGGGTCAAATAAAGCCAAGGCATCACGGCAACAGACTGAAACAATACCTGCAATCACGGCATCTGAGGCCATAGCGTCCAGCTTGGCTGGAAATGCATACATACGGGCCTGACCTCCCCCTCTAATGCGGCCTCTGGCTGACTGACCACCACCCCTAGCTACCTGGGCGGGTGGTGAAGTGACTGGAGCTGAAGTCGAGGGCTGGCCCCTCTGCTGAGAAGATCCACCGGAACGGCGGGGACATTGCCTCCACACATGCCCGAACTCTCCACACTCAAAGCAACTCCCCGGAGCTGGAGGTAGGGACTGATAGAAACCCCTAGCACCAAAACGGCCACTGGAAGACTCATGCATAGAAGAACCCTGAACTGGAGGTGCTCGAGCTGCACTCTGAGCTGGGAGGGCACTGAAAGAACTACGGCCTGACTAAGAAGGAGGCCTGAATGAACGGCCCCTACCCTACTGAAACTGTCCCCTGGAGGGAGCACTACTAGAACTGCCCGAACCACGAGGCCTCTTGGCCTCCCTCTCCTCCCGCTCCTTGCGGCAAACAGACTCAATATCTCGAGCTATGTCAATAACCTGCTCAAATGAAGCACCCGATACTCTCTCCCAAGTCATAAGCAACCGAAGCTGATAAGAAATACAATCCACAAACTTCCTCACCCTCTCCCTCTCAGTAGGGACAATCTCAGAAGCATACCTAACCAACTCGGAGAACCTCATCTCGTACTGAGTAACTGATAACTCTCCCTGGTGCAGCTGCTCAAACTGCCTGCGTTGCTCCTCTCTATGGGACTGAGAATGTAGTTCTCCAAAAAGATCGTGGAGAACTGCCGCCAGGTAAGAGGTGCTGAACCAACCGGTCTACGCCTCTCTAGCGACTCCCACCATGCAAAGGCAGCACCCGCAAACTGAAATGTAGCAAATGAGACCCCACTGGTCTCCAAAATATCCGTGGTACGCAGTATCCTCTAGCACCTATCTAGAAATCCCTGGGCATCCTCGCCCTCTGTACCGCTGAAAGTCGGAGGTTGAAGTCTGTTGAATCTCTGCAACCTGCGCTGCTTGTCCTCAGGCATAGCAGGGACCATATAATCCCGAACCGGAGCAACTGGTAGAGTTGGGGCTGCTCCCGGTGCCTTAATACCCTGTGCAGCCTGCTCAGGTGCCCGGGCAGCTGGAGTCGGATTGCCTCCCACGGCCTGAGCTGTAGTGGCGGAAGAAGACATGGCGACTACCTGAGTCAAACTGGTGCATATTGTCAATATCTGAGACAAGGCCTCCTGAAGACCTAGAATAACTATAGGCATTGTTGGTGCCTGAGCCTATCCCGCTGGGACACCATCGACGGAACCTTGACCATGATCGATAGGGGGATCCTGAGGTGCTGCCCCAACTGCTGTGCGGGCTGGCCCCTACCTCTACCACGGCCTTGACCGCAGCCTCGACCTCTCGTTGATATAGCCGGTGACCGGTCACTCTGATCGGTGCGGCGTGTACTCACCATCTGTGAGAGAATGAAACAATCATAAGTTTAGATTTTAAGAATCAATAGATCAGCACGAAAGAGTTCAACAAAGATAGAATGTTTCCTAAAAGTTTGGCAGCCTCTCGAAGATAAGTATAGACGTCTCCGTACTGATCCGCAAGACTCTACTAAACCTGCTCATGACCGTTGATTCCTATGTAACCTAGGGCTCTGATACCAGACTGTCAGGACCCCAAATCCTAAGCCGGTCGTGATGGCGCCTATCATGGAACTAGGCTAGCCAATATATCACATGTTCACAATTTCTTTTAAAAAACCCATTTCCGAAATCTGAGCATTTCATAAATATACAAAAAAAAAACTACGGAACAAAGTAGGTCATCATAATACAATACTGCCAACCCCAAAACCCGGAGCCAACGTGTCATGAGCATCTAGAAGGATAAGTCATAATATACTGTCATAGTACAAAACCTCCGAATGAAATGAAGATACAACAGGGAGGGCAAATAGAGATACTGCAGACGCTGGACAGCTACCTCTATATCCGGCAAATCTGGCTACGCTACGGAATAAAGGATAATGCTCGATGTCTGATCCTGAATCTACACACAGAGGTGCAGGGAGTAATGTGAGTACACCAACTCAGTAATAATGGAAATATATCAGTTCTGAGCAGCAAGAACATATAAAATCAATGTCATCAAATCATAAGAGGAACAACCTTTCTTTTCAACGGTATAACATAGATATGTGAAATCATCATGTCTCAAATTATCTTCAGAAAAATCCTTTAGGGAAAGTGTATTTTTCAACAACTTCAACCGAAAGGTTTAGAATAAAAACGAAATGAATCATATAGAGGCCCCTCGGGAAAAACATATTTCATAACTCAGTGTGAAAGTAGTAAAATCATTAGTAGCCCCTCGGGCAAACCATATATCATAATCAGTGTGAAAGTAGTAAATCATCAGTAGCCCATCGGGCAAAACATATATCATAATCAGTGTGAAAGTAGTAAAATCATCAGTAGCCCCTCGCGCAAAACAAATATCATAATCAGCCCCTGGGGCACGCCTCAGAGTCACTCATAATCAGTCACTCAGCACCTCACAGTCACTCATGCCTCCGAATCACTCGTCACTTGGCACTCGGCACTCGCACTCAGTAGGTACCTACACTCACTAGGGATGTGTACAGACTCCGTCTTTGGAGGGGCTCCTTCAGCCCAAGTGCTAAATAAACAGCCAAATCATGGCATCAATCACTCTCAGGCTCTCAGCCTGTCTCATATCATAAATATCCTCACAACATTTGCCCTCGGCCGCACTCAGTCAGACACTCTCAACATGCCACTCGGGCCATAAATAAAATGGGGTTCTTGACCCAATTAGTATTTCATTTCAAGAAATTGTAATATCATCAAATAAGAGTGTCAAAAATTTCACAAGAAGGACTGAGTGAAAAATCATAGTTTCTAAGTAGTGAGAATATCAGTAAAATAGCCCCCAAGGGGTTAAAACAGATCGCCACTAGGCTCCAAACATGGCTCACAGCCCAAATATTACACAATTATTTAGAACATAATTAACATAAAGTTTTGAGTAAATATGCAACTCATTAGTCACCGCGGAGAGGACCTAATCCAATCCAAAAGTCAGTACACGCCACATACTCGTCATCCGTCATGTACGCCATTCTAGAAACAGTAAGAAATACGATGTCTGGGGGTTCATACCCTCAGGACAGGATTTATAGCCATTACTAACCTCTACCGGAACACAACACTAGTCCTCTATGTTTTTGCCCCTTAAATTGGCTCCCGATTGCTCCGAATCTTGCCAAAACTAGTTAACATTATCAATATATACTCAAGGAACACAACCCTATCGAAAATTATCAATTTAATCAAAAATCTCGAAATTCGGCCAAACCCGAGCCCCGGGTCCACATATCAGAATCCGATAATTTTTACATCACTAGAAACCTCGTCCTCCCACGATACTATACATACCAAGAACACAAAAATCGGACCACAATTACCCACTCAAATCCTCAAAAGAAGAATAAATTTCTCATGGACCCTACTTCCCCAACTTGGCTAAATTCCAGAATTTTTGTCTTTTAATCACTTAAGAATTGACATAGAACCGAGTTATGAAGTTGAAAACCTTACTCCAAATGATTCCCTTGATTTCCCTTCAAATTCCTCTCAAATAGCTCTCATCTCGCATGCAAGAATGGAGGAAAATATAAGCCAAATTCTCAACTCAGGCCTTTTAAAGATTCTGCCCAGCTAAGATAATTCCTTCACTGCGATCGCAAACTTTGGCACGCGATCGCGAAGAACAAACTTGCTGCCCCATCAATACACCTTACGCGATCGCAGACAACCTCACGTGATCGCGATTCATCAAGAATTAAACCCACGCGATCGCGAAGAACAAAGCTCAACTCACCCACGCGCCCCTTTAACTCTACGTGATCGCAAACAAGACCACGCGATCGCATTGACCAAACACTCATACTCACGCGATCGCAAACCATTCCACGCGATCGCGATTAACAAAAATCCTGCCTCACCAATTAACTTTACGTGATCACAAACATCCTCACGTGATCGCGTAGAAGGAAATCATAACCTTACACCAGCAGCAATCTGCCTAGATTTCAAGCCAAAAGTTGGTCCGTTAACCATCCGAAACACACACGAGGTCCTCGGGACCTCAACCAAACATACCAACATATCCCACAACATCATTCAAACTTAGTCGAGCCTTCGAAACACCAAAAACAACATGAAAATACCGAATTTACATCAAATTCAAGCCTAAGAACGTTGAAACTTCCAAATTTCGCCAACTACGTCGAAGCAAACCAAAACACCTCCGATTAACCTGAAATTTTGCAGACATATCCAAAATGACATTATGAAACTATTCCAACTTCTAAAATTTCATTCCGACCTCGATAGCCTATTTTCCACTGCCGATCGGAAATCGCCAAAAACTAACTCTCGCCAATTCAAGCCTAATTCTACACCGGACATCACAAAAATATTCTTAACACACTCCTAAGTCCCAAATCACCTAAGCAAGCTATCCGAGCCATAAAATCCGCATTCCGAGGTCGTTCATCAATAAGTCAACTCTCAGTTGACTTCCTCAACTATTAGGCTACCTTGAGAGACTAATGGCCTCAATGCTCACCCTGACCACTCTAAACCCGAACCAACCGACCCAATACACATAAATGAAGTTGAACCACATAAAATGAAGCAGAAACGGGGGAAACAGGGCTAAATTCTCGGAACGACTGGTCGGGTCGTTACAAATTCAGGTCACCTGCAATATTCTTGCAAGTCCATTCTAGCCTTCGGGTTATCCTTTGTCTTACCTTTAACATCCATCACTATGTTGAACAAATTATAAAAATTATTCTTATCAATATTCTTGACATCAAGGTTTTGGCGGAGAAGATTATCCTTCCAATAAGGCAACTCGCAAAATATACTCTGTTTCATCCAATTATGAGTAACACCGTATCCGGGGAATCTATAAGGTGGAGCTTCAGAAACTTTACTGATGTTCTGGACCCTCTCCCAAATTCCCTCACCTGAAAGTATCGGAGGTGGAGAATCATATTCCATTTTATTCTTTCTGAATAGATTTTTCATCCTTCTAAACTCATGATCAGGAGGCAAGAATTGACAATGACAATCAAACCATGATTGCTTTTGGCCATGTTTCAAAGTAAACGCTTTACTATTTTCCATGCGGTAAGGACAAGCTAGCTTCCCAGCAGTCATCCACCCAGACAACATTCCATAGGCAGGAAAATCATTAATAGTCCATATTAAATTAGCGCGCAAATTGAAATTCTTCTTGGTCGATATGTCATATGTTTCAATACCATCATACCACAATGGTTTTAGCTCATCAATCAAAGGTTGCAAATATACATCAATCAAACTTTTCGGATTACGTGGACCAGGGATAATACAATTTAACAATATATATGGACTACTCATGCACAACTCGGGTGGTAGATTATAAGGTGTAAGAAAGACAGGCTAGCATGAATATGGTATCGCAGATATAGAAAAAGGCATGAAGACATCCGCACACAAATCTAACTGAATGTTCCTTGGTTCACTAGAAAAATCTGGATATGTCCTATCAAAGTGTTTCCAAGCTTCTCCATCTGAAGGATGACACATAACACCAGGTGGTCTTCTATTTTCAAAGTGCCATCTCATATGAGTAGCAGAACTCATCGACACATATAACCTCTTTAACCTAGGTATAAGAGGTAAATAATGCATCGCCTTGATAGCAACCATACACCTGCTGAAAATCGTCTTAAAATGAGGCTTTTCGCAAAATTTACAACCATCTTCATAACAATCAATTCTCATTGACGAAAGTCCTAACTTAGAAACCAATCTCTTTGCCTTATAGAAATCACCAGGTAATTTGATAGTAGGGTCAACTAGTTCTATCATAAGGTCAATGAAAGAATCCATTGCTGCTTGAGAAATATTCATATCATATACTTAGTAATATAACTGCAACAAACAGCTCAAAGTGCGGACTTCCTTCATGTAGTGGACGACTAGCTTCCTCTAACTGTTAAGAAAAACGTTTTGCGTCATCATTAGGAGTTTGTTCAACATTTTCATTGGGTTCACCCCCGAAGTGCATCCCAAAATCATCCACAACCATATCATGAATTCTAGAATCACAATTTGTATTCTCCATCGACCTACTACTTTCACCAACAACCATGTTATTAAATATCCCACGACTACCATCGATCTCTCTATGATTAGTCCACACAAAGTAATTCTCTATAAACCCCTTCCTATAAAAAATAAAGCTTAACTTCCTCGGGTTTTTCAAACTTGATACAGTCGCACCTAACACAAGGGCACCTAATTACTCCTTCACTTTGGTATGGTGGAAGTGACATTGCATGTCTAATAAAGTCATCAACACCTTCTAGAAAATCCTCCCGCAATCCCAGCCGATTAGGATAATTCCTATTGTACATCCAAGTACGATGTTCCGTCTATAAAAATAAAACAAGAACAAATTAATTTATTCTACAATTATAAATTAATTAATTTTTTTAGTTAATTCAAGATAATTATTTTTTCCTAATTATACCAACAATTAAATTATATTAAATATAATTAATAATAAACTAAAAGTTTAATTTATATCCTAAAAAATTCAATTCATATCCAAAAGGTTCAATTCACAAGAACAAATCCTAAAAACTAAAAGTTCAATTCATATCCTACGAGTTTAAACATAAACTAAAAGTTATTAAATCTTACGAGTTTAAACATAAACTAAAAGTTTAATTTATATCTTACAAGATTAAACATAAACTAAAAGTTAGGATTATATCCTAAAATTCAACCCACACTCTAAAAGTTCAATTTATACCCTAAAAAATTCAATTCATATACAAAAGGTTCAATTGGCAAGAACAAATCCTAAAAACTAAAAGTTCAGTTCATATCCTACGAGTTTAAACATAAACTAAAAGTTAGGATGAAATATTATGAGTTTAAACATAAACTAAAAGTTCAATTTCTATCTTACGAGTTTAAACATAAACTAAAAGTTAGGATTATATCCTAAAAATTGAACCCATACTCTAAAAGTTCAATTTATATCCTAAGAAAATCAATTCATATCGAAAAGGTTCAATTCACAAGAACAAATCCTAAAAACTAAAAGTTCAATTCATATCCTACGAGTTTAAACATAAACTAAAAGTGTAACGACCCGGCCTGTCGTTCCATGAGATAAGCCATGTTTCCCCCGTTTCTACTTTATCATATGTTTCTTAGCCTATTTATTTTGTGTTGGGTCGGTTGGTTCGGGTTCGGAGTGGTCGTGGTGAGAACAGAGACACTTAGTCTCTTAAAGTAGCTTAATAGTTGAAATAGTCAACTAGGTGTTGACTTATTTGTGAACGACATCGGAATGTGGATTTTATGGCTCGGATAGCTTCGTTAGGTGATTTGGAACTTAGGAGTGTGTACGGAATGAAATTGTAATTGCAGCAAAATTGTTGCTGGTGTCTTTGCTGGTGCGAGAAGAGGCCAGGCTGGAGGAGTCCGCAGGTACGAGAATTGAACTGTTAGTGGATTTTCGCAGGTGTGCACCTGGAACCGTAGGTGCGTAAAATGGTCTGCATGTGCGAATTAACTAGACAGAAAGTATAAATAAGTGCCTCCGCGAAATTTTGGGCATTTCTTCCATTTTTGCATGCGGGTTGAGCTAGTTTTGGAGCAAATTGAAGGAGGAATTCAAGAGTCTTCAGTGGAGGTAAGTTTCCCGGATTAAAAACTTGTTTCTATGTTATTTTATGATAGATTAGGCTTGGGATTTGAGGAATTAAAGTAGAAAAGTTGGGAAAATGGGAGGAAGAATTTGGAAATTCTTTTGGTGATTTGAGTCGGCAACTATGGCCCGATTGTGGTGTTCTTGGTATGTACAGAATTGTGGGAGGATGAGGATTCTAGTGATGTAAATTTTATATAATTCTGAGACGTGAGTCCGGGGCTCGGATTTGGCCGAATTTCGAGAATTGTGCTAAAGTTTATATTTTTCGATTGAGTTTTGTTCCGTTAGCATATATTGATGATGTTAATATGATTTTGGTTAGATTCAGAGCATTTGGGAGCCAATTCGAGGGGAAAGCGCATCACATAGTAGCTTTTGGGCCGTTTTGAGGTAAGTAACGATTGTAACTCTAAACCTGAGGGTATGGCACCCCGTTATTTGATATTGTTTTGGTAAATGAGGTGACGCACATGCTAGGTGACGAGCGTAGAGGCATGCACCGATAGGGATTGTGACTTGGTCCGTCCCGTAGCGACTATTAAGCCGCGTATTCGATTTGAAACCTTACGACATCATGTCTTTCGGAAGTTTATACTTGTTTATAGGCTGTGAGCCATGTTTTGGGCCTTGTGCCGACCTGTTTAGACCCTCAGAGGTATTTTCCACGTTAGAGGCCTTGTGCCGACCTGCTTATACCCTCAGAGGTATTTTCTATGTTTGGGGCCTTGTGCCGACCTATTTAGACCCTCAGAGGTATTTTCCCATGTTTGGGGCCTTGTGCCGACCTGTTTAGACCCTCAGAGGTATTTTCCATGTTTGGGGCCTTGTCCCGACCTGTTTAGACCCTCAGAGGTATTTTCCATGTTTGGGGCCTTGTGCAAACCTATTTAGACCCTCAGAGGTACTTTTACACTATTCTACCAATGTTCACCCTTTGTTATTTTCACTGTTATCACACTGCGTTGAAACTCTGAGAAGTAGCTTGGGCTGAGTCCCGTGAGTTGAGATGAATTGCCCGAGTGGCTTGTGAGGATGACTGATTCAGGCCGAGAGCCAAGTAAGTGAGGATAGTTAAGTATCGTGTTGCGCGCCGCAACAATATATACGTCCAGGCCGAGAGCCGAGTATGTGATGATAGTTATGAGTCAGGCTGTACGTCGCAGCAATATATATGTTATATATTACATATTGATCGGGCTGCACGCCGCAGCAATATATAGATTATGATTGGGTCGGGCTGCACGCCACAACAATATATATATTGTATATGGATCGGGATGCACGCCGCAACAATATACATATTGGATCGGGTTGCACGCCGCAACAGATATAGCGGTTGGGGTGAAGGATCCCCTCCAGGAGTCTGTACACCCCAGTGAGCACATTCGACTATTATATGGATTGAGCTGCACGCCGCAACGTATGTTATAAGGATCAGGCTGCACGCTGCAGTAATATATATATATATATATATATATATATATATATATATATATATATATATATATATATATATATATATATATATATATATATATATATATATGTAGTGGAGCGGGCCGCCCAGCGCATCAGTTGTGTGTATTCATGATACTTGCTGAGTGCGAGTGTTTAAGTGAGAGAATGAGATACTGATAGTGGAGTCACAAGTGACTGAGAGGCTTGTCCGAGAAGCTTTATTCTGACTGATATTGTGCCTGAGGGGCTTATATTTTATGAAAATGTTGTTTTCACTCTTCTTTACACTGGGCCTCTTTTGATAAATGTTGGGTAAATATTTTTATACGAGATTTTTAAATGGAAACCGAAGTTTTATGAATTATTCAGAATTGTAGATTCCTGACTTGATTTATTCATTTCCACTATTATTCATTATATGGATTTACATGATTTAAATGTTCGTCACTACACTCATGTTTTTAGTTGATTACTTACTGAGTTGGCGTACTCACGTTACTCCCTGAACCTCTGTTTGCAGATCCAGGTACCGGACCATCTCACAAGTTCATTTCCGGACAAGCTTGGAATTGTTCAAGGATCGAGGTAGTTGCTCAGCATCCCCAGCTCACCTCTTTTATTTTCCTCAGTTCATAGTTTTTGTCTTTTGTACTCCAGGCTGTGTGTTAGCAAGTCACCTTGTTATACATTGTATTTACAGTTCTAGATGCTCATGACAGTTGACTCCAGATTTTGGGGAAGTGTATAATTTGTTCATCTCATTCTGCTAATTTTGGGAAATTATGAAATATATTATTAATCTGAAATGGTTGGCTAGCCTAGCTCCGTGATAGGCACCATCACGGCCGGCTTAGGATTTGGGGTCGTGACACAAAGTTAGGATTATATCCTAAAAATTCAACCCATACCTAAAAATTCAATTTATATCCTAATCCTAAACCCTAGATTATAACTAAACTATTCAAGACAATACAAAGTTAATAATTCAATTCTAACTAAACTATTCAAGACAATACAAACTCAAACATTCAATTTATACCATATGTAATCAATTCAATTAAAACAAGACCTAAACCCGAGATTTCTATAAAATTCAATGTTAAATAATCAATTCAAACACTAATCAATTGAAACTAATTCATAGCTAATGAACAAATCATTATATTTACACACAAAAGACATAAGTTGTAATTCAAACATGGAATTCTTAGGAGGTGGAGAAGGAGAGGTTAGGCAGTGGCAGTGGGCAGCAGCGGCGAGTGCAACGAGTGGGGATTGGGATTTGTGGAAGGGAAATAGAGAAGGATATGGGGAAGGTATTGAGTGGGAGTTGAGTGAATTTTGAGAAGATAGGTTTTAAAAATAGGGGGGAGCATGTATATTTCAGGTGCAATTATCAAATTTACCGACCAACGTTGGTCGGTATTTTGGTCGGTACATTAAGTGTTGGTTGTTTGACCAAATACCGACCAACTTTGGTCGGTTGTTTAAAAAAAATATTGTTTTTATTTCTTAAAATATTATAAGCTATAAAAATATTATCATAAACTATAAAAAAAAATTATTATTAACTGTAAACATTTATTTTATTCAACTATACAATTATTATAAACAATTAAAAACTATAAGCATAATCTTTACAAAAAATTATATTAACTAGGTAATTACTTTTAATAGATTATAATAGCATCTATGTAAAGGAATTTTTTAAGTTATATTTAACTATATATGTCACGACCAGAAATCTAACCTTCAGGCCGTGATGGCGCATAACGTTGCACCCGCTAGCCAAGCCAACGTGTTAACTGAATTATTTTATTAACAAGTGAAAATAACAAAAACTGACTAGATAATAAAGATAAAGTGCAGAAGAATTAACATAAATCTAAATGACAATAGCTAATAACAAAGAATTCCCTTTAAGTACAAAACCCAGAAGTGGAGTCACAACCTCACGAACCAATCTAAGATTTGACTAAAACTAACAGTTTGAAAATAAAATAATGTAACTGTCTGGAAAACACATATATGACGAGGCTAGGACACGACAAGAAATTGTACATGTGCAGTTCAATAGTATAGCAGAAAGTAAAAAAGAGTACAGTTACGGGGAAGAACATGCTGGGGATAAGAGGGGCAACAGTGGCTAAAATAGTAGAATCAAGTACTAACTGGAATGTTGAAGTAAAGAGGGAAATGACAACTCGAAACAAGTAAAATATACAGGAGAAGACACGGCATGACCCCTCATGTATAGCCTCAAGATCACACGGCACAGAATGTCCCCTCGCGCATAAATAATAATGACTCGGCACCGAATGTCCCCTCGTGCATCAATAATAATCAATCAGCATGGAATGTCCCCTCGCGCATAAATAATAATCAATCGGCACGGAATGTTCCTTCGTGCATAAATAATAATCATCGGCACGGAATGTTCCCTCGTGCATAAATAATAATCATCGGCACGGATGTTCCCTCGTGCATAAATAATAATCATTGGCACGGAATGTTTACTCGTGCACAAATAATAATCATCAGCACGGAATATTCCCTCGTGCATAAATAATAATCACTCGGCACGGGATGTTCCCTCGTGCATGATGAGTGTAAAAGCAACAATTGATGTGAAAGTTTAACAATACGACATTTAAAATGTACTGAAACAATCAACAAAATTCTATCGTCCCGGCAAGGGACTCAACTATAAACAATCTCACTCGGAATTATAATATCAATAGTTCAACCCTCAACTTAACACATATCAAGAGCTTTCTACGTCATGAAGTAACCTCAAGGTACCACTTTCAAGGTTCCCAATAATTCACAACACAGAGAATATCAAAGAACATTAAACAACTCATCAAAATCGACTCACGGGCATGCTTGACCACAACATATAGGTACCCGTCACCTCACCTATACATTGGACATGAATTACACATAGAAAATAAGACTCAATACCTATTCCCTCAAGCTAAGGTTAGGCCAAACATTTACCTTGGATCCAAGAATGCAAGTCAAGTGATCACGCTCAACTATGTCTTCTATAAAGACTAAACGGGCGTTGCAAATATAAAT
>ML370502.1:12599-24816 GCA_005239525.1 Nicotiana knightiana | reverse complement strand
GTAGCTTGAAACCCTATGCCAAAAAACTTTTTATTGGTAGGCAAAGTGACGGGTTCTTTAATGCCTTGCAAGGACACCCCGAGCCCTTTTCCAGGTGTGTACCCATCTTTGATCATGTCGTTGGCGACCATAATTGACGCATTTGATAGGAAGGGTTGAGGGCACGGGGTTCCTTCCTCATGCTGGTCCGCAACCACAATCTCGAAAGCCTGGTAGACTATGTGCTCTCTGCCCTCTCTTGCTTCCAGGCATGGGGCTAATGGGTCCCTGTAAATAGATTGCTCGTCTTCCCCATGGACCACGATTTCCTGGTCCTCATATTCGAACTTAACCATCTGGTGGAGAGTAGATGGCACTGCCCCTGCCGCATGGATCCAAGGCCTTCCCAGGAGATAATTGTAGGAGGTATCCATATCCATGACCTGGAATGTCACTTCGAAATCTACAGGGCCGATTGTCAAGACCAAATCAATCTCCCCGATCGTGTCTCTCTTGATACCATCAAATGCACGGACGCACATATTTTTGGGCCTGATTCTCTCAGTCCCGATCTCCATTCTTTGTAGGGTCGATAGAGGGAAAATATCAACCCCAGATCCACCATCCATCATAACTCTTTTCACATAGTAACCTTCACATTTAACAGTTAGGTGGAGAGCTTTGTTGTGGTTGGCCCCTTCCGGGGGAAAATCATTCTTGCTGAATGAGATCCAGTTGACTTCAAAAAATTGTTCTACCATCCTTTCCATTTGCTCGACTGTGGTGTTGGCCGGAACGTATGCTTCGTTGAGGGTTTTGATCAGGATCTTCTGATGTTTGTTTGAATTTACCAGCAAGGATAGAAGCGAGACCTGAGTGGGGGACTTTCTGAGCTCCTAGATTATGGCGTATTCAGAGGTTTTCATATTCTTGAAGAATTCTTCTGCCTCTCCGATCTTGATCGGCCTTTTGGGCGGAAAGCGTTTCAGCTTGCTTTTGTTTAGCTCTTCCGGGTCGAGGTATTTCTCTAAAGAGTTTATATCGCCAGTTTCCCCAGTAATCTCTTTCCCTTTGTATGTCACCACCATCCTGTGGTAATTCCAAGGGATGGCAGTAGTATCCTTCATGGGAGTTTGCGACGCGCGGCTAATAACCACGGGCTCATTCAGCCTGGGTGAAATTATTTTCCCCCGCGCCGCATACATCCCCTTCAGCACGTACATTTTTGGGCCATTCATTATTGCCTTGCTGAATTGTAACCTTCTGGAAGGGCTCAACACACTTTGTTCCTTCCTGTGTGCCTTGGGTATGTAAAGGACAGTGTCTTTAGAGGGTCACTTATTTGTTCCAGTCTCAGCCTTTTCTGTGACCAGGGGGACGGGGTTACTCTTTTTCATCTCCTTGACTGGTTTGGGTGCCGCCTTGGGTTTTCTTTCTACATATGCTTTAGATCTGGATCGAAATCCTGGTCCTCGCAAATCATGCCGATGAAGGGCCCATGATTGTGAGTGGGCAGTGGATTGTTCATCACATTGGGAGCTTCTTCGTCCCTTAAAACCACTTTCTTTTTTCTATAAGGCTTTCCACGGCCCTTTTGAGGGTCCAGCAATCCTCCATGTCGTGCCCTTTTGCTCCGGAATGGTAAGCACAAATGATACCCCGTCTATATGATGGTGATTGGGGATTCTGCCCGTTTGGAGGTACGGGTTGCAAGAGTCCCATCTGGACCAATTTTGGGAAGAGGCTGGAATAACGCTCTCTGATGGGAGTGAAATTAAGTCTCCTTGGTGGTTCTCGGGGATAAGCATTGTACGGGTAGCTGTTTTGAGGAGGCGTTGATTATATGGAGCTGGCGGACGATGGTTATTTTTTTTGGGTGGAGTTCTATTCTGATTGTATTATTGTTGCGGCCTGGAGTGTGGCTGAGCGTTCATTACCGCATAGGGAAAAGGGGGCGAAGCATAAGTTGCATCTTGGTGAGGATAGTAATGTTGGGAAGCTTTGGGAAATGGGCGTGGGTATTGTCGAGGCTTCCTGACATCGGAAACCATCATGGCCCCTTCTTCTTTCTTTTTCCTATTGGCTGCAACCCCGGATCCGCTTTGGATGGCTTGAGAGGTTGCTCTTATGGCAGATTGGCTCGGGATACGACCAATTTTTAGACCATTCTCCACCATTTCTCCAATTTTGATTGCTTCCGCGAATGGTTTTCCCATGACGGACATCATATTTTGGAAGTAATCAGCTTCCTGTGCTTGTATAAAGACGCTGGCCATCTCAACCTCATCCATCGGAGGTTTGACCCTAGAGGCCTGCTCGCCTCATTTGATGGAGTACTCTCTGAAACTCTCTGAGGGTTTCTTTTTTAGATTGGATAGTGAGTTCCTATCGGGAGCGATGTCCACATTGTATTGGAACTGCCAGACAAAGTCCCGTGCCAGGTCATCCCATATGTGCCAGCGGGATATATCGTGGTTCATGTACCTTTCTGATGCAATCCCCGTCAAGCTTTCTCCAAAATATGCCATGAGAAGTTTCTCTTTCCCACCTGCTCCCCTGAGCTGGTTGCAGTACCTTTTCAGATGGGCTATGGGGTCCCCATGTTTGTCATATTTTTTGAACTTGGGGGTTTTGAACCCGAGAGGCAAATGGACGTGCAGGAACATGCACAAGTCCTCATAGGAGACACTTTTCTGCCCGCTCAGCCCCTGAATATTTTTGAGGCTCTGTGCAATACTCTTCATTTTTCGAGTTATTTCTTCATGCTCGAAGCTTTTCTTATCCTGTCCCAAAGTGAACTCAGGCTGAGTTTGTTGGGGATATGCATTCAGAGTAGCATGAGCGGTACCCTGATGGATGGATGGTGTTTGGAATGTGAATGTTGGCGGCTCGAAACTTGGCCCGGAGATAGTTGGTGGGGTCGTGGCGGAGATTGGTGGTGCGGTGAAAATGTTGGAAGACACACCAGAAAACAAGGCTTGGGGCGAACCTCAGAAGGCCTTCCGGAAAAGTGAGCCGACATAGTTGGATATCCAAATGGCGTGGCTGGGTAACTTATGGGGATGTTGGACGTCCCTCCTGCCCTGGGGATTATCTCTGGGAAACCCGAGATTGTACTGGGTGGTTCCCTACCATTGGACCATGCGTCCCACATTTCCAGCATGCGGCAACGTAGAGTCCTGTTCTCTTCAGCTGTTGCGGACTCAGATGTTGGGATGGCTAGATTTAGGTCTTCCACGGAAGAGTTGACGATTGGCAAGTGACTTTCAGATGTCATTTCTATGCTCCTTTTTGATCTAGTGAAGTAAGGATGGGAAGCCAGGTTACCACAAAACCAACCACCTAAAAATACCTTAAGATTGAACCAACAAACATTAAGTTGAAACATTTATCACATAGGCAATCGCACGTACGGGTATGCAATGCACCTGATCAATTTAAATGCTTTTCTATATGTTTTTGCAACAGTTGTGTACTTCATCCCAGCTTTATCTCTCGGTTTGTTTTTCTTTTTATCATTCTTGCTCTTCCTTTATTATTGCTTCCGCTTTTTTGTTCCTCGCTCGGTTTCCTTTCTTATGGTTATGATTGAATCCTATTTGGATTACCTACGTATCACGGCGCTGCGTGAATCAGATCATCACGTAGTTCATGCTAGCAAAACCCAAAGGACAGAAATGTATATTTTTTATAAAAGCTTCATTCTAAAAAATTTCATTCATTAAATAAAACACTTCTGATTACAGAAAACTTGTAGCCCACTTTTGGAATTACAGAGTTTACAAAACAGACTCGACACATATTTTCTAAAAATATAAAAACTACTGTGGACTCAAGACATGACTACGACTAGAAAAGTGAAATACAGACTCGAAAAACATCAAAAATACATTAGTGCTTCCGTTGCTCCAGGACATCAAAAATACATTAGTGCTTCCGTTGCTCCAGGGGCCGGTGGGGCATCATTCGGCCTTGCCACGGGCCTGCGTGCTATGTCTTGTCGGAGGCGGTAAAGGTCGTCCATTATCTTGTGGACGAAGATCATAACTGCTGAGAAGAAAGTGGTCCGAGTCATATCTTCGCATTCCTGGCATCTGGTGACGATGTAGTCAGCTATCTCTTGGACACTTCACCTGATGATACCCTTCTCTTGAAGCAGGTGCCCGATTTGCTGGGATCTCGCCTCTAAAGTCAGGGCGTCTTTGTGACTCTGTTCTTGCCATTGTTGCAACTCTTTTCTAACTGAGCCATCATGGCATAGCACTGTTCCCTCTCCATCTTAAATTTTTTTGCCTGTTTGGCCATTTCGTTCTCGAGGGCGGCCAATTTTTCCTTCAAGCCTACGACTTCCTGGTCATATTTTCTTTTTAGTTTCTGGGCAAACTCTGTTATTTCTTCTGCACTTCTTGTTAAATCATTCCCATAGCTGCATACTTTATGCCTCAGGCTGTTGATAAGCCTTTCATCAGTTTTGCTTCTCTCTGGGTTCTCAGCAGCTATTTTTAATTTCTGTATCTGGGCCCGGAGCACTTCATTTTCTTGGGCTAATATATTTTTCTCCCCTTCAATTGTGGCAGTATTAGAATGTTTTCGAACTTGATTTCCCTGACGTGGGCCTCCAACTTGCTTATGGTGGCTCGGTAGCTGTTATCCTTTTCTAACCAAGCCCAATGCTCTTGAGTTTGCTCGGTGAATTGTTGTACGTGGGGTCTCTTTGCGGGTCGTTCTTGATCTTGATGCTCCCTGCCTCTTACGCCATACCAAGAAGTGTAGGCGGGCTCCACTTCCCCTTTGGATAAGTCTCTCACCCGAGTTTGAGGTTCTAAAAACCTGCACTCGTTCAGAATTTGACGGACCCTGCCTTCAGGAAATGCAGCTCTTGGGCATAACTCAATGTCTTGTTGGCTTAGATCCTCGTCATGGGGAACACCCTGTTGTCTCCCCAACTAGCGTAAGACCCGGTGTGGGGCATATGGATGAATGCTTCGCAAGCCCATTAACAGGAGATAGCAAACCCCAATAGACATATTGATAACCTCGCTGAGAAGGAGCCACCCGAACGTCCACTCGATTTGGTCGGCAGTCAGTGAACTCAAGTATGAGTGCCAGGCTTTCGTGCCCTCAGGAAATTGATGGCCTTTTACCCGAGTACCATGTTCCTCGATGCAACTCAAACCGGTTAAGCCATAGTTCATGTAGCCTGGGCGGTGACAGAGGTGCTCGATCAGCCAGATTTGTAGGAGCAGGTTGCACCCCTCAAAGAACCTTCCCCCATATTGGCAAATTATCAGAGCACAGTAAATCTCGGCTAAGACCATCGGTATAAGTGTGCCATTGGAATTTTTCATCATGAAATCTTCTATTCCCACAAGCCCGATGTTTATGCATCTGTCACTTCTTGGGAAAATCAAGGTGCCCAAGAATGCTACCACAAAAGCTAGCCCCCGGCGGGCTTCCCATTTAGCCTGATCTTTGTGAGTTAGACCAGTGTTGTTAGCCTCATAACATTGGGGATCTCCATAACGTCTCTAAAGAAAATAGAAAGTGCAGAAACCTTCAGACATGTGGGGGTCTTGGACGTCCCGACTAATGTTCAATAGATCCAAAAACTTATGTGGAGTCACTGCCCTGGGTGCCACTGGGTACCGACTTCTAAGATTGTCACTGAGACCAGTATACCCCGCCATTTCCTCTAGTGTGGGTGTCAATTCAAAGTCTGAAAAGTGGAACACGTTGTGGGCGGGATCCCAAAATGGTACTAGAGCCTCGACGATGTCTAACCTCGGCTTGATTTTGAGGAGACCAGTAAGTCCCCCTAAAGCCTTCATAACAGACTTTCTACTAGCTTCCCCCAAGTTTCTCCACCACATATGGAGTCCTAGAGGGATTTCCTCGACTGCCCTGAAGGAGATGTTTTCAATTGTATTCATCCTGCACATTCGTTTTTGATTAAAACCACAAATTTTTTTTTGAAAAGTGTCATTTTGGCAAAGGGCTTTGTAATAAAGAAAAATGGACCACCTTTGTGAATACGACCCTTTAATACTTCGGGTAGGAAGTTTTTTTTAAGGCTGTGTTCGCGAATTGGGTCGAAATTTAAAGACAAAACATAGGCAGTCACTTTTGCAAAAACGGCCTTCCGACGCCCCACTTGGACGATCAGGCTATAATGGCGTCACCTAATTTTATTTAGGTCTATATCCTTTTGATTTTAAAAAATGGAGTTGGACCTGATGAGGGTTGCCTACGTATCCCACACCCGTGAAAATCAAACAATGCGTAATTCGGAAAAATCATGACTGATTAAAAATATACACCCACTCATTTTGTTTTATTTTTTCAGAAATTTTGGTAGAGTTTCAGGATAAATACGAGGATTTTCAAAATACGGTGAATTCTCTATTCTACCTCACTTTTGGTTTTTCTTTTCATTTTTTGGTTTAGCCGGTCAATACACAAGCTGAAACAAATAAATGCATACGTAACAAGTAAGATGCATCAGGGTAGTCTTTCATTTAGGGTACACCTGTCCTAGACGGACTCAACCCCTGTGTTGAGCCCCCTAAGTCAAATGCACATGATGCAGATAAGAGTTCTTACTAGGGATCCGGCATGAGGCTGTGTTATACTAGGTTTGAACCTGGGGTTTTGTTCTAGACCAGGCTTACCCGAGCAGACAGCTCGAGCCGAGGTCAGGGCAGCGTACCGGGAATACAGAAGCTTCACCGGCTTTGCAACTTGTCCGTACCTCGTTCTAAAATTTGGATATGACTCTAAAAGAAAAGAAGTCACACGAAGTGCACACTTCTTAGATGATTTAGAAGACTCAGAGAGAATAAGGGTTTCGGCACAATTTATATACAGTTCAGATAATATCAAAGCGGTAAAAAGCGACATTTAGCACGTTAGGTTTAAACATGTAAAAATCATATAATAAAGCTAAATAAAACAGTTTATTCTAAGCTCGAATTCTTGAACCCTCAACCAGAGATTCTGGGTTTTTTCCCCAGCAGAGTCGCCAGAGCTGTCACACCTCCTTTTTCCACTACCCCTGAATTAATGAAAGGGGTAATAAGGGAGTTTTTCCACTTTAAGTGACATTATTCAGTTTCGGGACTTATTATTGTTTTCAGAGTCACCACCCGGATTTTTGACGATGCTCTGGGACACCGTTTCATTTTAGAATCCCAAACCGAGGAAATTTTGACTCTGTTTTAGTTTTTGTCTGTGATTAGAAATTCGAGTAAGGAATTCTATTAACCCGGGAGAAGGTGTTAGGCATTCCCGAGTTCCGTGGTTCTAGCACGGTCGCTTAACTATTAATATTTGGCCTAATTATATGATTATTTACGTATTTTAAACTTATTGTGCTTTTAACCTTTTTCACTTGTTAGCCGCTTTCAATATTTATGGATTTATCTTGAAATAAGTCACGATGGCGTGCACTTATTTGTTCTTGGACACATTATAACTACGCCACATGAAATGCACCCGCAATTACAAAGTGTGATTTTATTATAGTTTGAAGTTGAAGACGGGGACATGAGTTGTCGCACCCGAATGTAGATTACGTGGTCAACACTATGGTCATGACGGTTTTATAGTGCCTATTCGAGGCTATGTTCGTTTATTCTTTATGCTTTCCATTTGAGTGGGCATTTTTGGTTTTAAAAAATCAATTAGGACGCTTATGGATCTTGGACAAGTTACGATGGCGTACACTTGTTGTTTTTTTGCACGTGGAAAAAACGTCACATGAGATGCACCCGTGATTGCTACGTGTATTTTATTAGTTGTTTAGAGTTAAAGGTCGGGGGCATGAGTTGCCACTCCCGAGTGTAGGTTACGGTAATTTGAGGTAATACGCAATTTTTGTCAAGTTTCAAAGTAAAGGTGTTCATTTTACCTAAGGATTACCTAAAATGATGTTCAATAGCTTAAAGATAACATGTTTTGGGATATGGCCTCATTTAAGCCCCAAATTGTATCACTTTACGCCATCCTAATTAGGTCATTTAGATATTATTCGAAAAACATTTAAGAACAAACATGCTAACACATCTCACATCTATATGGTAAGAAATAAGGCAAATTTTGAATTGTGAATATAAGGTTACATGTACAAGATTTCTTTACCATTTGATCTACTCCTATATACTAAACAAGAGTATTTATACACAGCTCATGGATCCAACATGGAATTTTGTCTTAAATTTTGTGACAGAACAAGCCTTAAAAACTGAATTAAGCCATGGTTGCTTTAATTTAGAGCGAACAATCTAAGAAAAGATCTGGATTTTAGATTCTATCTTTTTGATAATCGATTTGAAAACCCATTTGTGTTCAGTAGTGAGAAATTATAGCGGATTTCATGAATGAAAACATTTCTCATGCTAATTGACAACAGAAGAGAAAAGGACTGGTTACAGATTGCTTAACACAGTTAATGGGTCTAACATTCCAGGCCCCATAGCCTGAAATTCAGACACTATCAGGCTCAATTGGGCCATGTTTACGAGTCTGGCCTAGCCCGGGTGACCTTGGCAGGTCTGTACCACAACTACTATAGTAATAAACGTTTCAGAATTAAGAAAAATACAACTGATCATAAATTTTATATAGTTCAGTCCATATTTAATACTGAAAAAGGTGAAATATATATAGAAGACTGTAGATATGCTATTACTATTACATTATTCCTAAACCATAGTAATACTGATTTTTACTAATAGGAAAAATAAAAAAGGAAAAACAAAACTAGTTGTTGCTCCTGTGCAAGCCAATAAACATGTCCTTCAAAGACTAAAACCTGCATTTTTAAATGTTAATCTAAAATTATAAGTCCAAAGTTTGAGTACTTGGACAGAATTAACGACAGACCTTTGGGCATTTTGTGAGATGAATCTAGCCACAAAAGGAAGTTGGGTTCAACCTTAGTGATGCCATAGGAGAACAAAATATGTTCATGCCTTTTATGGACTGAATCTAACCATAGAAAGGGTTAGATTCAAACCCAGTGATATCACTTTGTTTAGACTCTTTGACAGTCATCTTTATGTCATGCAACAGATTTTAGCAAGCATTTATTCAAATACTTTGACTACTATGGGCATTTTGAGGAGTGAATCCGACTATTTTTTTTACTTCAGATTCACTTTCCTAAAGCTCCTTCTCATTACACACTTATATCCTTTGAAGGATAATTTTCATCAAAGCTAAACTACTGTTATGCACTATTAATGGGGTGAATTTGACTATTAGGAAGTCAGATTCATCTACCCTAGTGCTAACTCAACATAATTCCAAATCATATAGAGGCTTGCTCATTTAGGAATTTTAGAGGATGAATCTGACCAATCGAAGGTTCAGATTCCTCACTTTAATGTCTTTCTTAATTACATATTTTATACCTTTAAAAGGGTAAATTTCAGCCAACCATACTAATGTTTGTGCACTACTAAAGGGTAAATTTGACTATTAAGAAGTCATATTCATCTACCCTAATGCCAATATCCTAAACTATCTAGAGACTTGCTTATTGAATCTCTTTATTGACCAAAGAGACTCAATTGAAAGCATATTTCTGCATTCTTATTAAAAGCATATTTCTGCATTCTTATTAATGGAATCTGACTATAGAGAAGGTCAGATTCAACACCTTAATGCAACTTGTTTCCTAATATAGGACCATGAGTACATATCACATTTATATACATATAATCTTAAGCAAACAATCATGCACCAACAGGAGAAATACTAACATCAAGACATTACCTATCATACTCATAGATTCATTATCATGCCAATAAACATCTACACAGTCACATCTAACAAAACAGAAACAATAACTTCATTCATCAAGAACAGCCAGTTTTACACAGTGAGCAGAAAATGAGGATTCTAATCCAAAAATTTCATTAAGAAGAGATGAATTGATACATACCTTTAAAGAGAAAAATAACAAAGAGACTTGACCAAATAAAGTTCAAGTATGAACAATAACAGCAAGAAGGAAGAGAAATCAACAACAGCAAACAGAAACCCAAAGAAAACCCAGTAGCCCAGCAAGAATTGATCCAGAATTCTTGAGTAAGAATGCTTAACACTCCCAAAATCAGAGTCTAAAGTAAAAGTAGCAGAAGCTGAGAACTAAACCATGTATCTATGAACTTGATTCCAAGGGAAATCAGATTTCTTCTTTATTTTTCTACTAATAATTTTTTTTTTGAAATTTTTGTTTATGAATCAGAAAATATTTTGATTCTTTCTGTATTTTCAGAATGTATTAACAGCTAAGAGAATTGAAAGATGTTCCTTTTTAGTATCCAAAAAATCCTCCTTGTCTAAAGGGAGGGGGGTCTATTTATAGGAGACTTGGGAATGGGATATACTTTAGTATATTCCTAATTCATTAGGCTGAAGAGGGTACATGTACAGCTGTCCACCCTATCCTTTTGGGAAAGTTGCTCCTTTCCAGAACATTCTAGCCTTAGAAAAGACCTTTCTACCCTTAAAAATTTGATTTCCTAATCTACATTACCTGTTTTACCCCTTGGAGTCCCTGAATTTACCATTGGATAATCAAGGTTAAACTCACTTGGATTATTGTTTAACTCTAGTTACCTAACCCTAGTTATGTTCTTTAGTCAGCTATGAGTTGTTCTTAATTATGGTTGAGTCAAACTAGTTAAAGGTTAATTAATTAAATGCCTAAAGATAGTTTTCATACTAATTATCTATGTTTAAGTTAAAAAAAAAGGTAGGTCAATCAATTTAATTCCTTAACTTGAACTAACTAATTTAGTTAAGTTAATCCAATTTGATTACCTAAAATCAGAGGCTTAACCAATTATTAAATCTAGGTTTAAATTAATTAATCGATCAGTTTAACTAGGCTTAATTAAGGTTAGTCAACTCATTTTTCTTTACTTAGGCTAAATGATTGTTCAGTTAATGAAACATAAATTAATTATCTTACACAGATTTTAAATACTTAGTTAATTGTCTAAGAGACTATCAACCTAAGTTAAATAGTTAAACAAGTGTATTTTAGGAGGTTATCACTAATTACGGCAGCCTTGAGTTTAGGATTGAACTAAGTTAATTCATGGCCCTGCACTGGTTCAGATTAACTAGTAATAACCCTAAAAGAGCTAACAGCTCTTATGCATGACACAATTAGGAAGGAATCCTAAATTGATATTCACTTAACACTAAACATAATCAACAATGAAAGCAAAGAAAGGCGGAGATCAAGTTTCAGTTCAATCAGCACAAAACAATTCCAAATTATTATCTAGACAGGTAAACTCGATCACAGTTCTAATCATAATAACATGATAACACTATTCTAATTATTATCTAGTTTCAGTTCAATCATCTAATTCAAATCGCAATACAGGATAACACTGCTCTAACCAAGATTAAACAAATTGTCATTTTAGATTCTTCTTAGTCAATCTAGAGCAGGATAGTAACAGTCAAACAATGAGCGAGGATAGACAAAGAAAACAGAAAGAGAGAAAGAAAAAGAAAGAAAAGAAATTACTGAAACAACCTAAAAGAAATGATTGACATGAGATTCGGTCTTAAAAATGAAATCCAGATGCTTTTACCACAAGAATTCCTAAACTGATTAATCAAGATTCAAATAATGAAAACATAATCAAACTATTGTGCGGATTCAACACACGAGACAGGAATACTCACACTTGATCGATTCAATGCAACAAATATGGAAAATAGTGAAATACAACAAATAAATATGGATTTAGAACGATGACATATTCATGATGATTTTTTTACAGAAGAGAAATCAGAAACGGGGAAGTACTAGTTGAAGGAAACTTGAACGGGAAAGTTGAAAGTCGCCGGACCTTGGTCGGACCTTGGCCGGACCCCGGTAGGGTTTGAAAATGAATAAAACCCTCATGAATTGATTTCCCTAGTCAAGAGCAATCGACCCATGAAGGTCTGAGCCATTTAGTGTCTCTAAATCCGTTGGGGAGTAATTTTTGAGTTTTCAGATTCTTAGATCTGAATTTGACGCAAATCGATTGGGTTTTTAGAGAAACTAGCAACGTGAGGTGATAGAGGAGACGATAGTGATCGCCTGGTAAAATTTTGGGCTGGTTTGGAGAAGCTCTGCCGCCGGCAGGCGATTTCCGGTCGGCGGAGATGGGTGGGGACACGGCGGAGGCTTCAGAGAGAGGATAGAGACGGAAGGGGTGGGGGTTAA